>JAPDOI010001551.1:0-165549 GCA_029168955.1 Aplectana chamaeleonis
TATCATCGTGAACACTGCCTTTAAGGTATTAAGTTCAAATTGGAATAGGAGCGACCTGCATCCATTCCCAGCCTCCTGTCCAAAAATGAGCTTGCTAGCTCAATTTTAAAGGCACTGTTCGCGATAAACTTCATTCTCAAATTTTTCATGACAAACACTTCTCGTGGCTCTCAGAAGCAGAACAGCGACGAAAAAGAAATGAGACGAAGAGCTAGCCAGAAGCCGCAAAACGGCTTAGTAAAGTGGGCAAACCCCGCCGCTGTGGGCAAGTCCCTCCTCTTCCCGCCCCTCGAAGTGAACAATGGAACACTCGAAATCGTGAGTTGAGCGATGGTTTCCGATCAAAAGCCCCGTTCTTCCTTCATTCTCAACATTTCTCTTTACTCAGGTCAGCTCGCTCACAGTGGCTGCGAAAGACGGAAGTTACAAGCCTCGGACAACACGTCCACCATGCTTTCCTAGCTCAATTTTGGAAGGACCATAACTCCGTTCCCAGAAGGTCCTGTACGATTCCAGAGACATCATTGGAATCAGAATGGGACCGGTTTCAAGATAGGCAAAAAAGCAGAAAAGCGATTTTTATCGCGAACAGTGCCTTTAAGTGTACCAACAAGATCGTGAACGCCGTCTGAAAAAAGAAAAGGAGATTAACAGAGAAAACTTGCGGTTTTCCACATTTTTCTCAAATATCAGTAAACCATCCCAAACCATTTTTGGGCAGTTATACAAGCTTTGTGCGCTTTTTTCAATGCAATTTAGAGCTTAACTCTGTGCTCACTCTGGACCTAGAATTTGAAGAAAGGGTACGCGCTTGACCGGCTCAAAACCAAATCTGGTGCACTTTTCCGACTAAACAGTCGCTACGGGAATCCACCATTTTTCAGGGAGCAGTGAAACCGGAATTTTTCGCCTCGATCTATTTCGATTTTATTTTTTCTAGCATGGAAAGTGTTTACAACCGCAAACGCATCTGCGGTAATTAATTGTATTTTTAGTATCTTTTGTGCATCTTTGATATAACTACTTAGTACTATGCCGTTCCGAGCTGCTGGTTCCGAAAAGGTATAAGCTCCAGATGGTCTTTTTTTGTACTTTTTATACCTTCCAAAATACGTAGACTTTTTCTCAGAACTAGGAAACGGACCCAATCTTCGTGTGTAGCGCCGAAAGCAACCCATCTGAGCAAAATTTAGGTGAAAGGACATTTTATTAACTTTGCACAAACTGATAGCGTTTTCCACTTGCACACTCAGGCAAACCATCGCTGCGAGCGGGACCGGAGAGCGACCCGAGCGACGCTGTCGCTCCGCTCCGAGCGGAAAGTAGCCATCTACTCGGGCCACAACAGCCGCTCTCCGGGCGACAGCAGTACCGCTCGGAGCGATCTTCGATCCCAGTTGGCACTGCGGTGCTCTACGAGCAACCGAGCGTAGCTTCACCGATGGCTTCTCTTCGCTTATTTACTCGTTTCTGCTTCTTTATTTCGCTCTCTTTCTTCTTCCTTCTTCTCCCAGTCCTTTTCTTTCTCTCCTGTTTCCTCATTTTCCCCACTTCTTCCTTCAGTCTTGAGGATCAAATTCTTTTCCATCTAACGCTGCCTTCCACTTGGTCCAGAGCCTGCTTGTTTGTGAAATATATGCTACAAATTCAGTGGTAATCTTCAGTACTGTGTATCTTTAAGCGCTTCTGTTTACTTTGAGGTAAACCACCAAACCTGACATAATTGACATAATATCTGAGTCACCTTAGGCCTAGATGATAGCGCTTGCGAAAATTTTCGACAGAGCGTAATTAATGATTTTTAGCTGATTTTGTGATTTTGCAGCTTCGGTCTTTTCTGTCTAATCCGAGTAAATTAGGCCTCGAAGCTCCAAAGTTATGTATAATGACTAAGTCCTTATTCAATTGTTTTTCGTCAATTATTGATCGTTATTTTGAAAATGGATGAAAAAGGCGAAAATCGAATTGAAAAAACGATCGATGATTGTCGAAAAATAATACTGATTAAGGACTTAGCCATTATACATAACATTGGAGCTTTGAGGCCTAATTTTCTCGAATAGGTCAGAAAAGACCGAAGCTGTAAAATACAAAATCAGCTGAAAATCATTCTTCTTCTTCTTCTTTGCAGCCGCAGGGGTTTGTCAAAGGTTCAAGAAACGGGCGACTGAAAGCGGATTCGTCCACAAATTCATTGTTGTAAGAGTGGTAGGCCTCTTTGGGCATTCGAATAGGTGTTCAGTTGTGTGGCCACGGCTACCACAGGCCGGGCACTCGGCCGGCTTACTGCGATCGATCTTATGCAAGAATGACATCAGCATACGGGAATGACCGCAGCGTAACGAGGCAAGTGTACTTCTACCGCGCCTACCGAGTTCCATCTCGGTGTCGCTGACTATGGGTGGTGCGACCCTCAATATGGGATTGACGGTCATCCTACTCAAGTGATCCCTGACGAACTTGGTGTGCTCCGCACGTAAAAGACGCAGACGATCCAGTTGGGAGTCCGTCCATCTTTGTATATTAACTTTCTCGGGAGCATCCGCAAAAGGCCTTCTGATATGTCTCTCTCTCACGGGATTCATGATCCTTCTTAATGGGTGGTCAGGCTGCTTGACAATGTTAATAACCAGTTGCTGCGCTTGGAGTTGGCAGTGCTCCTTAACTGGCAGAATTCGGGCTTCAGCATGAAGATGTTCCACTGGGGTGCTTTTAGCACACCCTGTGGCAATCCGAAGAGCAGCATTTTGGACTCGCTGCATCTTTGTCCACGATGAATCCGATATCATGTGCTGCCATACCGGTGCAGCGTACTCCAACGCCGGCTGCAATATTGCCTTGTAGGTGGTCAAAATTGTCTCCTTGCTACTTCCCACGACGTTCCTCCCAGAGCTCGTAGGACGTTGAGCTTTGCTTTCACCGTAGCCTGTTTCTGCTCAGTATTCTTGTGGAACCTCAACGAAGGATCCAATACTAGGCCGAGCAGCTTAGGGAAACGTGCAGCAGGCAGACGAGCGTCTTCCCAATTCACAACGGGGTGAGCGCAGTGTTCCTTAGGGTCAGTGGAGAAAACTGATACCGATGATTTAGCGGCAGAGACAGTGAGCATCATATGATCGAGAAAGTTCTTCAGAACGATGAGGTAGCTATTGATCTTGCGTGCAGCTACATTAATGTCTCTGTCCCGGCACAAGATGGTGATGTCATCCGCATACGCAACGACTTTGATGTCACTTGGGGGGACGGGCAAATCTTCCAGGTAAAGACTGAACAGAGCAGGCGATATGATTCCTCCTTGAGGGACACCGGCAGCGATCGGGATGCTATTAGAGACATGTCCCTGAAACAGCACTTTTGCTCGGCGCCCTTTGATGAGTGCTGTAATCCATCGCTTCTGCCAAGGCGGGATGGTGGACCTCAATAGCTTCTCAGACAGTATGCCCAAGTTGACAGTGCCAAACGCCTTCGTGAGGTCAGGGCTCCTCCAACAGTGGGGTGAGGCTTGGTGGCGTTGAAGCCATCCAAAACATAGCTCACAATCTCCAGCAGCGCCGTGGTGGTAGAGTGTAATTTGCGGAATCCATGCTGGTGCTGCTGATTGTTATTATGCTCGGCAAGCTCCTTGACGACCAGTTTCTCAGCGACCTTTGCGATTGGTGATAACAGACTTATTGGCCTGTATCCCTTAGCCGTCGATGGTGATTTACCTGCCTTAGGCAACGGAACGACGCTTGCCATTTTCCAGTCTTGGGAACGATGCACGTGCGAAAGGATGTGTTGATGACGTCAGCCAGGATTGGCATAATCTCAGTCGGCAGTTTCTTCAAGATCGCTGGACTAATGCCATCCGGCCCTACAGCCTTCGAGTTGCGCATCTCTTTTACCACCTTTTCAATCTGCGCGGGCGTCACTGCTTCTGCTTCATTCATGAGTGGCAACTTACAGAGCTCTCTTACAGTCACTCGATTTTGTTTCCCTCTCTTAGCCTGAGTTATGAAAAAATTCTTTCCGAGAGCAGTTGCAGCCTCCTTTCCCGATTTGAAGACTCCATTCTCGAACTCGATCGTAGTTGGTGGAGGTGCTCTTGCCCGAGATCTTCTTTAGAACTTTCCAAGTTGACGCTCCATCACTCTTGAAATTCATCTTCTCCGTGAATTTCTCCCAACACTCCTTCTTGTGCTTGTCCAGATCTCGCTTAATCTCGCTATCCAGCTCAGCAATGGTCGGATCCAGGTGATCTGCCACTCTCTTTGCATCCCTTGTCCTTATCTTCTCCAAGATTTCCCTGGTGACATTGGGAAAGAAGGTCTTAACTCGGCCCTCCGGAATGGCGGCTTTCATTGCCTTGCGAATCGCGTCCGTCAAGTGACGCTCTTTCTGGTGCACGTTTCCATTCCATGGGTAGTCATCCACAAGGCTAAGTGCCACCTTTCTGAACAAGCGCCAGTCTGCAAGGCAAAGATTAAGATAATACCTTTGACGGAGACCTGAATAAGGAGCAAGAGAATTAGAGAGATCGACATGGTCAAAAACGGGGATATGATCACTGGACAGAGTTGTAGCGGTAGACCAAGAGCAGGCGCTGGAGAGATTAGATGATACAAGAGAGATGACTGGACTAGAGGATCGGCCGTTGGCTGGGAGACGAGTGGGCTGATCATCGTTGAGAATGACCAGATCGCACTCCTCCGCCCATTCTCCGATGTCTCCTCCTCTAGCGTCAGTGTCAAGAGACGAGCAGAATGTATGAGCATTGAAATCGCCTGTGAAGACAACAGAGGGTGAAAGTGAGCAGTCGTACAACTGCTTGAGTGTGGGAATAGGGTCGTAAGATTGGGGACAGGACGTGGTAGGAGGGATATAGATATTAAAAAGAGATATTGGTGTTTTAAGAGGGAGATGGGTAGGTAGGTGCTCAAAAGTACCGTCCGATGGGGTGTTTGGTATGATATGAGAGGGTATATTAGATAATACGAAAGTGGAAACTCCTCCGCCGTGAGCTGACCTTGGAGCATGATAAGCAGTGTAGCCCGGAATATTAGGGTGACGAGCGGTAGTAGAAGGAGAAAGTTTGGTTTCCTGAACCATTATGACATCAGGATGATGAGTACGAGCAAAGAGAGTTCAGACAACTTGGCACGAAGGCCATTGAGGTTAATATGCACAATAGAGAGGGGGCGGTTGGTAAATGAGGAATCAGAGTTACTGGGGCAGAGCACAGAACACAACGGAAGGAAGGATCGTGATGCCTCACAGAACTGAGACCCGAACAGGAGAGATGCACCCACCTTTGGCATCCGAAGCACTGGACGCTGGTATGTCTCCTGGTAACCTTCTTGCTGCATGTGGCGCATAGGTACTCCTGAGCGGGTCTTGGATTCTTCTCGATGCCGGCCCTTTGTGATAGAATCCTTAGGAGAGTTGCAGCCAGCCAGCATCTTTCCCTTGACAAAACCCTCCACGCGGAGGGGTTGACGTCGGCTTGCAAGGAGGTGGTCTTCTTTCCTCCACACTGCCACGACACGAACGTACATCTCGGCAGCTTCACGTCTCTCTCACCAATATAAATTGAATCAGTGACACTGTCGCTGATTCACCTAGACGCCACTTCCATAAACATCCAAGCGGTGGCGTTTTTTGAGCTCTATCAGACCCTTCTTCTCAATATCTCGAAGTGGTAGTATTTCCGGTGATTTCCACGGATCTTCTGATGTGTTGCATCATGTCCCGTGCTAAACCGTGATTTTAACTGCAGATCGTTCTTTGTATTGAGAAATATACAGTTCGGTTTCGTAAAAAGCAGTTACCCGAAAAAAATGTGAGTAAGATGATGAGAACTAGGAATTTTAGGATTTGGAACCCTGTGAACCAAGTAGATAACGCGATAAAATAACAATAATTTATTCCAAGTGAGCAAAACAACAAACATTAAGAACAAAGGAATCCTACTAATAGATCACTAGAAGCCACTGTTAAGCGAAACGAGTGAAGTTGATTTTTTCCCAGGGTCGTGTGCACAAGATGAGTTTCAGCTGTGTCCCTACACAACCTACTCCCTAACCACTTTCCGAAATTTCCCGGGAAACCCTCTAAGAAATTTCGGCTAGAAACAATTAAAGGGTCACCCGCACCACTATACAGGGCCCCTCTCAACGCTGGCACTAGACGGGAGCGGCTGCAGGCAGCAGGCGAATACAACGGCTGACAGCACTGAGAAGAGGAGCGCTGGTAGCACTAGCACAGAGGCGGGCTGGCAGCACTAGGCAGAGGCGAGCTGGCAGCGGAACGTCCAAGGCGAGGTGGCAGCAGGGCGATGGCGGCGGCTGTCAGCAACTGGGGGACTACTTAGAGACAGCGGACGAAGACGAGACGCTGGACGCAGAGAATGTCGGCTGGCAGGAGTGGGCAATCAATCAGCGGCTCAATTTCTACCCTATACAGAAATGAATTCTCTAGGAGGTGAGAGAACCCCCCAGAGAGACTGGCGAACGTCGAGTAACATCCCTGGCCGCTCATCAGCGGCCTCATCGACTTTAGCACAACACGCCACGGCTCGGGCGGTGTCGATGGGTGGTGCCGTAGCGCAGCCGCACGCATCGACCCCCCCCCCCCCCTGCCTGGCCTGTGACAGCTGATCCCCATTTATTCTCTACTCTGTATTCCCTATTCTATATTCTATTAACCTAACAATACATTGAATTAAGCGTTCGATTTTGTAACTTGAACTGGCTGAATTTTCAGAGGCTGCTCATAGAATGCAATGCTTTCGATATTTTCACGAGGTTGTGTTACCAGTACTCGAAGTAAGAGATTTACTTTTAATCGGTGTTTTTTGTTTTTTCATCGGTGATTTTTCGTCAGTTTTTACCAAGTATTGTCTTCTTCAGTTTGGAGCAGTGGAGTCAAACGAAAGAGACGAAATCTATGTTAGAAGAGCTAGTGGATAACATTCTTCTGTGTTTGAATTCCTTAATCATGGAGCCGTTGAAGCCCGACGTGACAAAGGCGAGAGACGCATGCCTGTCGCAGGTGATGATTTTGATCAGCTCTCTTGAATTTCGGTCTTTTGCATTCTTACTATCCAATTTTGGATGTATTCTACGGAGCCTAGAGAACCTAATGCTCCCAGCGCTCCCCTCGCACGAATTAATGATACCGCTTTTAGAATGCGAAGTATTTCCATAGAGCCCCTATAAAAACAGTGACTGATAACGCTATCTGTCATCAGTCAGCGTTATCAGTCGTCATTTTTATAGAAACTCCATGGGAATAGTTACTTTTATCTCTGAAAGCGGTATCATTCATTCGTGCAAGGCGAGCGCTGGGAGAACTAGGTTTCCTGGGCTTTGTAGATTAAATCTTAATTTTGTAGAAAACATTCCAAACCTGCCTTCTCAACCTATTAGCTAATGGAGGCTCCAACATTCGATCTCGCGTTCTAAGGGTGAGTTACTATTTGACTAACAATGCGAGCGTTTGGAGCATTAAACGCATCTGCGAAAACGAATTGTATTGTTAGTATTTCTTCGGCCTCAATAAAGTAAAACTGCGTACTATCCCGTCCCGAGCTGCTGGTTTCAAGAAGTTATAGGCGGTTTCAATCTTCGCGAAAAGCTAATTTTCAGGGCGTTCTGCTGAATTTTTCCAAATTCGGCTGAAAACTTGTATGGATGGGGTAGGGGTTATTTAGGTGGTGAAAACGAATCCGGGGTCCTTGGCAGATATTGGACATACCACTTTTCCTGTAATTTTCTAAATTCTGATTTCTTTCACTTTATGGTACGGTGAGCACCATGCCATTGAGGGCGAAACCAACTTCCTTGCGATCTAAAAACATCGCGCCTGAATCGCCTTTCGGTGCCGAGCGACTTCGAATTCTTTTTACCCTATCCGGCCAAAACTTTTGCCTATGTCCAGGTGGCCGTTTTCAGACAGGACTCAGAAGAATCCTTAAGGGTCTGCAAGTTGCACTGCCCGGCGGCACGCCGCCGAGCGAGAGGTTTGGGGCGTGGTCAAACCCTGACGCGGCAGCGCCCTCCAATGCCTCGCAGAGTGGCAGCGATGCCTGCCGTCGTTCTCCATTCTCCTCCATTACGTACAACCTCATTCATTCCACGCCAGAACTTGAATTTCGCCGATTTCAAAATTTTGTATTTGTTTTCCTAGCTCGTTTTATGTGTTCTTTGGATTCACCATGTAACCATATTTGAACAGAAATTTTAATCTTATAGACGCCAGAATTGAAAAGCTTTTCAAAAATAGCTCGACCTCTTTGTGTTGTCGGAAGATTTTCGTCATTTCAAAAAAAAAATCGAAAACGCTCTCAAAAGCGGGCAACATAAAATCTAGCAGCAACGTTGATTCGGAATTTCTCGTGAAAATCGATACACACCTATCCCACAGAAAGCGAAAACTGAATTAAATACAATTATTCCGGGAGTGAAATGGAATGGATCACAAAAAACGAACAGATGAAAAAATGTTCAAGTGTTAATAGAAACGTGTCAGAGTAAAACTAAAAAAAGTTTGCGTGGATGACTGAACAATAGAAAAATTCATTAATAGGATCCATGGCGGCGTTCCTCGCCGACCATGAAAATGGTCCAGATCCATTCCTCGCCGCCGCTCGCTGGCGGCGTCGCTCCGGGAGCCGCTGCTATCGCGGCGGCGAAAACACCTGCGAGGTACTCACGTCGCTGCTCTCGCGCTGCACGTCGCCGCCCTCGCCCACTGCGTGGCGCCCCCACTTTCCAACTGCCATGTCGCAGCGGGACTCGCCGCGGTGCAACTCTGCAGACCAGACCCCTTTAGAGGCGTGTTGAACAAGGCGATCTGGCGGTCCTTTTTAAAATATGCCCAAACAGTCGAGGTTAACCTTTCTTTGCCGCTTGAGAAGGCGTTGCGAGATGCTGGCTCCACCCTCGTGTCTAGCGTTGATGTAAAGGCGTCGATTTCGTCGTAGAGATCTTCGTTGTGGCACATCCGCAGCCAGAAATATCCGGAGCAAACGTCTAAACAGCTTCCTTTCCGTGCAATCCAACCTTTCCGGGCCTGCGTCTTCGATGTTGCTCACGTCTCTGATCCGTACATCTTGATAGGGCGAATAGCGGATAAGTAGACGTTCAACTTGACTTCCTTCGCGATGGGGGTAGACCACAAACACTTGTTTAGAGAATTGAAAGCAGATGTAGCTTCCGGACATCGTTGTTGAATATCCGCTGAATATTTACCATCGTTCTGCAGCAGACAGCCCAAATAACGGAAATCATCCAACAGTTTGATACGTTGTCCGTCCACACAAACTCCAATTGAAGGCCTCTGAGCGACCCACATCTGCTTGCATTTGTCGGGAAGAAGACGAAGTCCATAGGCTGCGGCATACTTCGAAACGAGGCTCACAATCCTTTGCAGTTTTGCGTTGCTTTCAGCGAATAACACAATCGGGATTTTTCGTTTGAACTCGGACACGAGGTTGGCAGATGGATTGCACTGACTTACGTACGTTTCAGCGGAATCGCCGTCTTCAGAACCTGAAAAGAAGCAAATCAGAAATGCGCTTATCCGGTCAAATGTCGACTAAACTCTACCCAATTCGAAGAACTCTCCTATTTCCTGCAAACGTCGTCAAAAGTGAAGAAACCAGGAGATATAAGCCGTGCCTTGTCAGGAAGCACGCTAGGAGAATCACAACAACATAGAACGAATTGTTGAAGCGGAACGATGATATGGTGCCGCTACCCTCTCGACGTTAGAATGCGAGTCTGAGGTAGGGCTTGGGATTCTCCGGCTATATATAGAGCATTCCCCCTTCCGATTGATTTTTGGATCGTTCGCCTGGATCCAAAAATGCCTCCAGGGTCTTTCTCGCGGGTGTGTCATTTTCTCCTTCCATAATCTCAACCTTTGATTGGATAGTCGTCGCCGTGGTGGGCGGCGTTAACACAGTGACACCCCGGAACTGTTGATGCCCGCAGCTCAATCCTTCTCTTACCGTCCCAGATGGCTAACTTCACTCCTACAACATGGAGCGGCCGCGATGTCTCTCAATGTATTGCTCTTCCGCCTTTTTGCTATCACGAGATCATGTGGGCCACACCGCATGCGGTACGTCCCCTCTCTACCAGCAGGACAGACCACACAATTGCAGGAGTTATTGCAAATGCGGTCATGCAGACGGTTTCGTATAAGGCGGGTTTTGCAGGTTGTTTCCGGGGATATCAGCTTGCCCGATGGACGACAGTGCTTTTCCAGACCAGCTTTGTTTAGTTGCACTTTCGCCAGAGATCTGCTCACTTCATCGGAAATGAAGGGCATTTTGGCAAGGAATTCTTTCTTCAACTGCTGTATTCTGCTCTTCCCGGCGCACGACTGAGCCCCTGGGTCTGCGTGGGACCAAACTGGTGGGATATCCGTTCCAAGTACGAGAACTCATGCGCTATTTGAACAGATTCTTTTTGTTCGTTTTCTCCGGTACAAACACATTTCGCTGGTGCGGTACATATTTGTGACAAGCAGCCCGTTTGTTTTGAGGAAAGGTGTGCTGACTGGAAATGGACAATTATGGCTTTGTTACTAGGTTTACGATACCATTTTTATTTGAGAACCTGCCCTCCTGAAAAAAATTTACCTGGACGTTCAAAAAGGTAGCCAATTTTTGCACCAGGTTTTTCCTGAATTGAATTTTATATTACCAGACTGACTGTTGATGAGTTCGAAACACTGGGTCCATTTCCTCCTGTCTGGGACAGACGGAAGAAACAGGTCGTCTATGTACCTACAGTATAGCATTGGCAGCCGTGCCAGTACCGGAGATTCGACTCTTTCCCATGAAAGCTAGTGGCAAGTGTTGGAGCTTGTGGCGCTGTCCCATAGCTAGTACCTCTGACCTGCTTGAAATATTGTCCCGACCACCTGAAGATGTTGCGCTTGAAGGGCACTCCTGGAGAAGTGTCATACTGAAGTTGGCCAATTGACAGACCGAAAGTGTTTATGGAGCCTTGATTTTCATTGAGAAGCTCGAACACAGCCTTCCATTGCACATGGTCATTGCTGATATTAGTATACAGGGCTGTGACGTCGAAAGACTCCATGATACAAGGGTTAGCGGGCTGAATGTTATGAAGGTGGTCGAGAAACGCGCGGGTGTTGAGGGAGATGGGCTGGTATGTGGTCTAGCAGTTGTTTTAGGATGCTGTTGATAAACCAAGCAATCCTGTCTGTTGGGGCCACCCACGCAGCTGATGATGGGCCTGACCTTGATGGAGCTGGGAATGATTGTTTGCAAGATTTTCCGCCGCCGGGAATTTATAGGTCTTTACCAGCAAGGTACAGAACTGGACAAGTTGGTGAGTCAATTTTTGAGCCGTGTGATGAAGCGAAGGGTCTCAAACCAGCTGATTTTCCAACCCTTTTTTCCACTCCCTATTAAGTCTACGATATTGTGCCTGGGAACTCTTTGACAGAGGAGGGATTGTAAGAGTGAACCATCTCTGTAGATGGTGATTGGTCATGGCTTCTTATCTAGCTGGTCAGGGATGATAACGAACTCTCCTCCCTTTATCACTAACGGGAAAGCGCGTATTGCCTTAGACTCTACAGATTCCCGAATCTCTCTGAGACCGCAAATTTGAGCGTGGGAAAGGTTTGATGGAATCTTTTGTTTGCAGGCGCGATCGAAAAAATCTTAAAAACATCGTCGGCAAAGATAATGAAATGTAATGTCATCAGAACTTAGGTTGGGTTCTTGTTGCTTGAAAAATGTATTGGGGAAGGGAATTTGCGTTAAAGTTCTGATTGGCGCCAGTAATATTGCTATTACCCATGTGTTAGCTCTATAAGCGCAGCCAGTCTTGAAGTCCGTAGAAGACTACAAATTACTTTGCGCATTGTGATGGTAGATATTGATTGAGATGGCGAGAAACTGGGACCCATTTCCAAAAAGTGAATCGAGCGTTTTCGGATAGTTGGAAATCACCTGCCTTAAACCGTAACTCGAGATTGAGTAGAGATAGGTTCCGCTTCTGTAACATTCACTGTGCGACCACTAGTGTTCCGTGAAGACCACGGCACTCGAAGACTCCCTCTCTCGGTCACGAGAAGTACTTCAAAAAGTCCCTCGAACTTTTCTTGTAGAGGTTTGTTTTACATTAGACCGGATAGTGTCACAGATCGTCTTTTATCCGTCCACCATTCTCTCGCCAGACACGACCCTCCAAATATTTGAACACAAAATGACTCTTATACATGCACTTTATTCAACATAGAAAACAAAGTGATCTCTTCTTTCCCGGAGTGTTATGCGTAGTAGTCGCAATTCGATCTGGAGGACTTGTCGATCGTTGTCTCGGCTGCCACGCATAGATCTCGTAGGCGTTTTTCGAGCAATGAAGTTCGGCACGATACGGTTTCTGCAGGCAGAGACGCAGGAAATGAACGGATTGTCTAGCTGAGACTATCTTTGTCTCAGTGATAATACTTCCGCTTGACGAGTCGATGGAATTGAGTTAAGGACATTTCGCATCCCAGTCTCCATGCTCGACTCTCTATTAACCTCCCGGCATGAATGAAACAGTCGTGATTTTTCTGTTTGAACTCGGACACGAGGTTGGCAGATGGATTTACTGGCTTGACGTACGTTTCGGCGGAATCGTTGTATTCCAGAACCTGAAAGAAGCAAATCAGAAATGCGCTTATCCGGTCAAATGTCGACTGAACTCTACCCAATTCGAAGAACTCTATTTCCCAAACGTCGTCAAAAAGTGAAGAAACCAGGAGATAACCGTACCTTGTCAGGAAGCTACGCTAGGAGAATCAAGCAACATAGAACGAATTGTTGAAGCGGAACGGTGATGGTGCCGCTTACTCTTCCTCGACGTTAGGAATGCCAGAGTCTGAGGTGGGGCTTGAGTTCTCCGGCTATATATAGGCGAGTTCCCCTTCCGATTGATTTTTTGGATCGTCTCGCCTGGATCCAAAAATGCCTCCAGAGGTCTTTCTCGCGGGTGTGTGTCAGTTTCTCGCCCCATAATCTCAACCTTGATTGGATAGTCGTCGCCGTGGTGGGCGTTAACACTGGTGACACCCCAGAACTGTTGATGCATATGTATAAGAAAAAAAAACAATTTATTCAAAGGAAGTGTTCACGATAGATCCTGGGTGTTCAGCTTTTTACATATTGTGATAGGTCAAGAGCTTACTGCAACAACAGCGTCAGAAAAAACTGCAGCAAATGACGAGAAAGCACTTTCACACGCCTATTCAGAAAAATCAAAACAAGTTACTTGGAATATAAATGTGACTTAGTTGAATGTCTCAAGTAACATACATTCATATAACATGTAACATACATTTATATTACATGTAACTTAAATCTATATTGCATGTAAATTACACTTAATTTACTTGTAACTTACATTCATATTTTCATTATGGGTGGTCATCACGTGACACAGACGACACGCGACGCAGAGAGCGCGTCCCAGGCCACACACTACGCAAAAGGAGTGCTGTGCTGGCCCTTCCTGCTCGTGTGGAGTCAAGTACCTCAAACTTAGGTAATTGAACCAACAGCAATGCCAGTCGTGAGCCTGACCCCGCGAGTGCGTCGTACATCCTCTTGGCAATCCCTTTTTGGCTCTTTTAGGTTACTTGCGACTTATATTGTGCTATTTAAGTTACATGTAACGAATCGGAGGCGCAATGCACACAGTGTCTTTTCATAAATCGAAAACAAGTTACTTGTAACATATCCGAGCCGATGTAAGTTACTTGCGACTTACCTCAGGTCATTTAAAACACATGTAACGTATCGGAGACGCACCGCACGCAGTATGCCTCCGATATGTTACATGTAACTTAAATGACCTGAGATAAGTCGCAAGTAACTTACATCGGCTCAGCTATGTTACTAACTTGTTTTCGGCCTTTTATGATACATGTAACTTGTTTTCAATTTTATGAGTCTGCAGGACCTCTTGTGTGACGTCATATTTTTGACAATGTAAGGATTGACCGGTGTGAAGGAATGAAGTCTTTCCATGTGATAACGTGCTCCACCTTATTCACTGCTACAGGCTATAAAACGGCGAAATTCACATGGTTCCTACGCGTGCTGGTGGGAGCGGAGGTTAGAGACAGTGAGAGAGCGGAAGGTTGACGGAGGCCCAGGCGTCGTTCGCGCCGCTCGCGCCTTGAATGATGTGAATTACGCCGTTTTATAGAGGGTACTTCTCGAAGCCATTATAGTGGAGTCCACCAAGAGTGTTTCATTTACTTATCAATGAGAAGCGGTCGATTGGAGATCAATGAACATGAAACTCATTGCAGCACAACCGCTCTCGCTCAGTCGGTATCGAGCGTGCTGGTATGGGATCTCATGCACATTGATCCCCAGCCGACCGCTTCTTATTGATAAGTAAATGAGACACTCGTAGGTGAACTCCACTATACTTCCTCTGCTGACCGGCTGTTCAAGCCTCCTCAGAAATGATTAGTTTGGGAGGCGGGGTGGCCCAATGGGTTGACTGGCGCACGCGATTTTCACCCACTTCCCGATGGTTTTTCGTGATTCTCTCTTTACTGTTTTAATCGGTAGGTCCCAAAGCTCTTGTTCCTGAAAAAATAGAGAATTTTCCGTCGTGAACACTGCCTTTAAGTTTTTTTCAGATGTTGATTTTGGGTTTCGGACGATTTCCTCATATTGGGAGATTCCCGGAAGGTTCATAGAGGATAGCTAGTATGACTAGTAGGTAACATCTCCTCATTGACGACCTCAGGAAATTTCCCGTGATCTCCGGTTCTGGGTCCAGGGCGGGAAACCTTTGAGTTAGCTGTCCCAAGGGTGCATCTGCTCCAACAGTATCCATTTCTTATTACTGCCGGCCGTTGTCTGCTCCTCGTGTTCAGAGTATAACGTGTATGTTCTCTATAACCAAAGTAGGAATGAGCGACGCTGTTTGGCGGGAAAATTTGCTTGCGGAAAAACGAAGAGAAAATGGTTATCGATTGGATGCTTTCGCGCCCGATTGCTCATGTTTTCCTCCGGTTTCCATCCGGTTTTCCTCCATCTGCTTTTATTTCCTCTTCCAATCTGGATTTCGTCATTTTTTTGTCTGAATAAGTTCGTTTTCATTTGCACTCTAAATAGAGATATCCTTTGATTCTAATATATACTGAGAGTAAATTGAAGTAGTTTGGCGTTGAGAGAGAGTTGAATCGCAGAACTTTCTGAAATGACCACATAAATGAGTTAAATGATTTGTTTGGGTTCTTCTTGAATTTTTTCAAGTGTTGATTTGAGATTCCGGAAGATTTCCCCATTCAGTGGAGTTCCCAAGAGGTTCAGCGAGGATAACTAGTATAACTAGTAGATAACTTTTCCTCACTGATGGTCTCAGTAAATTTCCCCGTGATATGCGCTAATGAGTTCATTGGTGATAACTGTCGGAAAACCTTTGGGCTGGCTGTCCAAGGGTCCATTGACGCCAACAGCCTCAGAAAATCGTGGCGTCCAACGGGTGGTTGACACGTCACCCTTGTGGCTTACCGGTCGCTCGGTGGTTTGACTGCAAGGGGTGGATCGACTGTCTGTCGACCGTGATGTGTCCGATCGACTGTCTGTCGACCGAGGTCCACAGACAGTCGACCGCCCATCGACCGGTAGCAGGGAATGACGTCACTTCGTCGTTTTCTCACCTTTGTGCGCGTATTGACGCGCAAAACTTCTGACTCCCGGACACGCTGCACCGCCAATTGTTCGGCGCCGAATCCTTCGTATCGATTGTTCTCCTGATTCTGAGGTATTGATTTCCCATTTCTTCCACGTCCGTTTTGAAGTTTTCAAGTTTTCAAATTCTTCCTATATCCTGACTCGTTATTAAGACATGAAGTTTTTCTTTCATTTATTAATTCGGTCCCTAGAGATATTCTGGTGGCAAACTTCGTAGTCAAATGCGGTTGAAGATTCTCCATCGAATTTCGTCCTTTTAACTTATTTCCAAGAAAATTTAATTGATCGATCTTATCAGTTTTTGGGTAGGGTTGGTAAAATGTGTACAGCGGAGAAAGTGTGACGAATACATCTTTTTCGAAGGTCGTTTTAGCCCTTAGTTGAATTTCGGCATCTTGCTCTTGCATTCTTTTAATAGAGGGTTCAAGGGTTTAGCTATGATACGTTTTGGAGGAGACACACTCTGCTTTGAATTGATTCTATCGGATCAGTTATTCACGGTCACATGCTGGAAAGAGGAACATGTACTGAAGCCGACTTAGCGACGAGTTCTAATGTGGAAAACAGGGACTTTCCAGGTTTTCGAGCATCATTCGTTTTGAAAACCACTTGTGCTGCGAAACACTGCGCATTTTGAGAGTAAGATTTTGTAAGAAGAACAGATTATACAAGGCGATTTTCGACGCGCTTGTGTAGAGACAGTAATATCAGGAAACTTTGCCACCATATTCAGAAAGCACCCCGTAATTACCCATACTCGTCCATAACTCTCAAATCAGCCTTTCCGCTATGGTACAAAACAATAGTTGCTGCAGAAATTCTCCGAAATTTCATCGTCTTGACCACCCAAGGCTCGTCTCAAGAATTAATACATTTTAAGAATATACATAGTTAAACAAGTAGCAGTTTTGATGAAGTGGGTTAGTCGACCCGAAAATCACCTGCAAAAGTTCTCTAAATTCCAGTCTCATTTTATTTTCACACCACGAATTGCCTGGACTGGAGTTCTGGGGTGCGATCCAAAAACGTTTCCACGACGCTGTGGGAGGACAAAAGGTTAGACTATGAACTGAACACTGCAGCCGTATTTCTGGCCAAGAAGAGTACATCCACTTCCGCAGGGACGCTAGCCTCTTTTGTTTTGGCGCTTGCCTTTTCTAGATTAGGCAGGAGGCTGGAGGATAGTCTGTAGTGTACCATATTGGATGAGATGGTACGCGGAAAAAGGATGCACATATGGGTGAAAATTTTCGTGTCATTTTTTTTCGAATTTCCTCAGATGCTGACCTCGGATTTGGGACGATTTCCTCATTCTGAAAGATTCCCGAGAGGTTCGGCGACTATAACTAACATAACTAGTAGATGATTTTTCGTCATTGGTAGTCTCAATGCGTTTCAGGTGATCACAGGTATTGGGGTCATGGGTGATAACTTCCCAAAAAATTTTAGGTTGGCTGTTCCGAGGGCCCATCCGCGCCAATGGTATTCATTTCTGATTACTGCTGGCCGGCGTCTGCCCTTCGTATTCAGAATACAACATCTACGAAGTCTTCGATTCAATGAAACTTTCGAAAACATAAAATATGGTGCTTCCTCATGTTCTAAGTAGATGACATTGTGAAAAAAGTTTTCTTAATTTTTTCATGCAATGCTTCGTTTTTTCACTCGAAAATCAGTAAAGTGTGGACCAGGTTAAAAGTTGTTTCGTAATCATTGACGATAATTGATTTTTCGATCTACGACGCCGGGTGCTCGACTGACTATCTGTTATTACTTGCGTAAGTGGAATCGAATGGATTTCAGGTCTTGTTTTCATCACAGAAGAGGACGAACTGACGCGGGAAATACACCGTCTTTAACGGAAACCACTTCACATGAGTGAAGAAGACCTTGGGGAGGTAATGGATAAACTGCTCTCCTCCACTAGAACTACCACTACCAACACGATGAAGGCATACAACAGGGTGTTGATTGAATTCAATAGTTGGTAGTTGCAGTGCGCTCGGACAAGGTATAACAACGATCTCGATAGCGGGGCAGTGCTCTTGTGCAGGAAGGGTTTATCGGTGTCCTTCAAACCTATGACCAGTTTTATGTCAGCTTCAGCATGCACTCGCATGGGAAGGTATCTCAAGAAGAACCGGAATGGGTCGTCCTCGATGAAGTAGTCAGAGGCAAAAGAAGAATCGAAACCAGCTGTAACCAGAACTTCGCAACCTAAACCGAATGGCATCTACTTCCCGACACCACAAATACGCTTTTCTGAAATTTATAATTAGTTGAATCCTTTGAATACTACGTTTCTTGAAATTCCAACTTAACGAACTTTGTGAATGTGAAATCTATAGAGTAGATCGAATTTCTTTGTCGTTGAGAGAAACTCGAATGGCAAATCACGTTGAGAGAATTACACATGTGGGTGAAATTATTGGCTCGAATTCTTCGCGACTTCTTTTTTTCGAATACTGATCTCGGATTTAGGGCGATTTTTTCATTCCGTGAGATTGCGGAGAGGTTGAGTGAGGATGACTTATACATATAACAAGTAGATGACTTTTCCTCATTGGTGATGTCAATAAATTTCCCGTGATCTCCGGTGTTGGGTTCACAGGTGATAACTAGCGGGAAACCTTTGGGTTGGCTGTCCCAAGGGCTCATCAGCGCCAACAGTATTCATTTTTGATCACTGCCGGCCAGCGTCTGCCTCTCGTCTTCAGAACACAACGTTTATAAAGTTTTCGATTCAGGAAATTTTTTCGAGTTTGGTGTTTTTAAATTTTCGAGAAGAATTGTGATACATTGTCAATCTAGCGTCTTTGTGGCCGGGATGTCCCCATGTGGGAGTAAGCGGAGGCAGGATCAAACGAAGAAAAAACCAGGATCGGACCATTTTTAATTTCTGTAGACTCAGGAAGTTAGTGAATAATAAATGTTTATATCAAACAAGTTATTACACACAATAAACAGTGAACATAGACATTCTTGATTACTTGCGGAATCCGAGACAGGAGGAGGACGTCGTGACTCTCGTCCGACTCTTTTCTATTGCTGACGTCATCCTTATTAAAGGGCGGCAGAGCGAACAGGCGCTGAACCTAGTGGCGCACTGGTACGGTAGAATCGTTCTAAAGGCAGCAGAAACGCAGAGGACGCCAGACTATCAGAGCCACGCGCATCGACTCTGTTAGGCCGGGATCATACTTCCCGCGACCAGCGACAGCGACAGTGCATATCAGGCATATCGATTTTCGGTCGATATGGATGGTAAACATTGCGTCGCATCGCTCGTCGCTGGAAGTATGATTCCGGCCTTAGTCTCTTCTCTGCCAGCGCGTAGCTAGATGCCTCACACAAAAACCGGAGATGTCCAGGGTTTCAGAGGCATTAGGGCTGAGATTCACGAACGCAAACCATGGGCTTCAGTTGGGTTTGTCTCCAAACACTGCGTGCTGTTTCCGCGGCAAACCCTGTTGCCCGCGTTTCGCCGTTCATGAATCCTAGCCCTAGTCTAATTTTTACGCGAGACTTTACGTAGATTGCGGAAAGTTTTGCATCAGTTGGTGAATATTTAGCTACAGCGCTTGCACATTCTACGTGGATTCTCTTTACAGCACACGGTCGACAGACCCACAAAGTTCTGATCCGTTCTAGAGAGGCGAACCTATCCGCTATTTGCCCTATCATGATGTACGGATCGGAGACGTGGGCAGCACCGAAGATGCAGATGGAAAGGTTGGATTGCACGGAAAGGAAGCTTCTTAAGAGTCTGCTTGAATATTTCTAGCCGCGTGTATGTCATAAAAAGGTCTTTACAAGGAATTCGATGCAGTACATCAACGCTTTACACGAGGGAGCTGCCAGCATCTCCCAACGCTATCTCAAGCAGCAATGGAAAGTCGACCTCGACTGCTCGGGCAGATACTAAGAAGAACGCCGGGCCGTCCCGTACAACACGCTCTAAGAGTTCTTCCAAAACCTGTCTGGAAACGGCCACTTGGACGTAGGCGAAAGATCTGGGCGGATGTGGTCAAAGAGGTTTTGAAGTCACTCGGGTTCGAAAAATAGTTCAGGCGCGATGTTTTGTTTAGCAGGGAATGGAATAGTGACATTTGCATGGAATGTGTTTAAATGGTGGGTGAAGACCGTGGAAAATGGACACGGCTGACAACTAGGACGGCACACCTCGGTGAAGATGCAGAATGGCCGCGTCAGGCGAAAGCCAACCGATTGAGTCACAGTAAGTCAAGTCAACAAGGTCATTCAGAGAGCGACACGGGGTCACCCTCCATGACCAGCAACAAAGTGTCAAGTAAGCGGTCCGTGAATTGACTGGGCCAACCCTGTACAAACGGCATCCCTGCGTTCCGCGCAGCCAGCTCTGGTCTGATATTGCATTCCAACACGGGCTGTCGCTAAATCCGTAGATTCTCGCTACAAAATTCTAGCGAGAATTTACGGGTTCAGCGATAGAGAGATCAATCAATTCAGGCTTTGTTTTTACGTAGATTACGCGTATAATATTTACCCTTGTACCTTCGACACAAGAATATGCGGGTTCTAGCTGTCGTAGCTAAAGCTCGTAAATTCTCGCTACACGGAATGGGGCGGCGTTACAGACCGCGCCCTCGGAGGCCTCTAGCTAAGCGTTGACAGGGTTCGTCATGCGATTGTGGAAATCGCGCAATCATTTTAGTCTAGCCTAGTTTTGACTGCGGGTGGTCGCTGCGGCCATACCGAGGGAGGAGTTGTTCCGTTTTTGCAGTTTGAAATGTCATTACGCTCCCAAACCAAAGCGCTCCAATAAGTGGTCAGGTCCGAGGCAATTGGACGTCGCTACACATCGCTGGGACAACCGGCGACGAAATCCTATGTTTTCTGCATCGCTGCTTGAAGAGCGATTCCCGGTAATGGTCGCTGACCATTGTTCCATCAGTTCGGCCAAAATGACGGTCATGGAGCGATTGTCCAGACAGGCTGTTCATTTGTCTAATGAACGTTGACCGCTGCACGACAAGATCGGTGCTTTCGAGTCCGAGACGCGTTATTGGTGAATACCAGCGCATTCATTTTACTGATTGATTGAATTTTTTCTACTATCATCCGTGGGCTTATGCACTATGAACAGTCGCTGCTGCCATTCGCTGCAGCAGCGGGTGCAAAAGCAACTGCGATGAAAAACAGCAGCGATGCAGTCAAAAACAGGCTTCCTGATTCAATGGACGGGGCTGCGACGGTAGATCATCCCGCGCGAATCGAAACCATATTCTCCACTGAGGCCGCCAACCCTGCACGGCCAGCCGCCTGGCTCATGCGTCAGACAAAATTGAAAACGGAAACAATACGTGCAGCTGCCATCGTCATATTCACCGTCAGCACAGTTGAGTTCGAGCTCTCCAGCCTATGCAGGTCGCCACCGTCAGCTCGATTGAGCCGTAGCTCTCTGCTCAAGCTGTACAAGACCGACGACAATACATATCGTCCACTTACTGCACTGGAGGAGGATCGCCGCGACGCTGGTTGGCGGGGAAAAAATTGCGCGATCAATAGCCCTTCCCTTTCGTTTTCCCGCGCGCAATTTTTCCCGCCAAGCAGCGTCGCGGCGATCCCTCATCCAGTGATGGACGATAGTCAATGAAGTACGAAAGTCATCAGTGGGCTACGCGTACTGCCTAAGAAGCAGACTTCCGGAAGGAGGAAAATGATGTAGAGGTTTGCTGCTTCCACCCATCATTCTCGGCGATATGATACACGCCCAGCTGTAAGACGCGGAGGACGCGCAGCAGTCCGGAGGCACCACTTTGGCCCAACTCCTAGAGATAGGGAGGAGATCCGTTCCTGATGTGTTGAGCTTCTTGTATATGGCCATGAGAGAGGGTAAAATCATATTCGTCATCTGGTGTTCTGTTATCTACGAGTATACAGGCAAGAGTAACTGAGTCAATCCGCCGGCTACGCGCCTTATTCGATATTATCGACAGCCCATATGTTCTATGTTATGTTTGCAGATATGACACACAATCATTCATGAACATGAAGTCGATGCTGTGGGGCCTTCTAAACGAGGCAGGCAGTCGATCCGTTTATCCACATGCGCAGGTGAAGTTGTGATTGACACAGTTGGGAAACTCGTAGAGAGCACCTCCAGTGGCAACGCAGTGTGATGGAACACGTATGGATTAACAGTCGCTGCTACCTGCTTAGGGGTTGAGCAGAGTGCCAAAAGCGCGCTGGCGTGGCAGACGATGGAGCCATATTGATAGAGATCGTCGCGATCTATCAGCCATGCGGCTCCCCATCATCATGCCGCACGCCGCTCCTCATTGGCACCCTGCTCAACCTGTTCAGGTTTTTCGGCGCAAGCGACGACGTCGACCATTGTGTATCTGTGACGTGTCGCTCAGATGAGCATTGGTTGGTGAAAATATGAGTCAGCTCAAACATGGCTAAGGGCCTCTGTGTGTACTGTCGTTCTCCGAGCTAAATTCCGGTCCGCATTTGGGGACAGCGGTTGTTGCATCACGCAACAGGATGATAATCAAGCTGTGACTACTTGGTCCCGGCACGATTAATCTTTCTCCCAGCACGATTATCATCGTGTCGCCTCATGAAAAGGCCTTAGTCCTGAACTGTGGACCGGAATTCAGCTCGGAGAACGACAATACGTATTTTACCTACCCCTCCCATGTGGCGAGCGCAGCGTGTTCTTGCAGAGATGCTCCCAGAACGGGACGTGTGGTGTCTTTCACAAACACCGCCTCTTGACGGACCCACGCTTTGCTATTGAGAAGGTGTGACGTCGAGAGATGGCTACTGAGACGTTGAGGAGCACAGGATCAGCTACAGGAACCATGGAGTGAAACCCAGGGGTGAGATCCCTACACACAGACATTGGCTTTCGAGGCGAACCTTTACAAGCCATGAACGCCTAAAGTAGCATAGAATTAGTCCATGGGGCAGCTGGACCCAGCAACAGCTGTCGATCACCGAGAAAACTCCCGTATATTCTCCAGCTTTCCTTTACACGCGCCAAAGCCGCACGCGATCACTCAGGCGCATCGATCTGGAGGCTTTGAATCAGATCTAAAAGGTTCTCAGACCATCGCGTTCAACAAAACTTTTGAGGCACGGGATTTTCAAAACAGAAGCTTTAGCGTACGATGGGGGAAAGGGTGCCAGCCCGGCTTGGTGTTTTAGGCAATCTCATGTCAGTGTGTTTGTGATGGGTCCGTCTTACCTCGACTGCATAACCTCATATGTACTACACATGTATGCAGTTTCCGCCCCTCTGCAGTGGGCTGGCTTCAGCTTATAAACTGCCTACATACCTACCTCATAGGGCATTTGGATTATGTATCGGACTTAGATATGAGGGAAGAGAGAAGAGAAAAACTCCGCACTGACGTTCACAGACAAGTGCATTCAATATGTGACTCTCCCCTTTAGTGGCTGCTGACGGACTGTGACGTGAGCATTTCCGAGAAATGTCCTGCAAATTTCTGGAATACATGATGCGTTTTTTTTTTTCAGGACGGTTATCGCATGATTGAACCGAGCTCAAAAAACTTCCGACCTGTTCGATCATCTGTAAATTTTGGTCCCACAAAGGGTTGTTCCGTGTTGAGGTTCCCACGCTTCCTCTTGAAAAAGACTTCTCTCATCCTAACGCACTTTATTGAATTGCCTACGCCTCATTTGTCAATTATCCGTGTGAACATCAGGTTTTCAGAGCAGATGTCTCGGGTATGTCAACCCCCAGAAAGAGCGGTGGCGCAACATAACATAACATAACATAACATAACATAACATAACATAACATAACATAACATAAACATAACATAACATAACATAACATAACATAACATAACATAACATAACATAACTGACATAACATAATTAACATAACATAACATAACATAACATAACATAACATAACATAACTATAACATAGCAATAACATAACATAACATAACATAACATAACATAACATAACTGACATGACATAACATAATATACCATAAATATAACATAACATAACATAACATAACATAACATAACATAACATAACATAACATAACATAACATAACATAACATAACATAACATAACATAACATAACATAACATAGCATAACATAACATGTAATATAACATAACATAACATAACATAACATAACATAACATAACATAACATAACATAACATAACATAACATAACATAATATACCATAACATAACATAACATAACATAACATAACATAACATAGCATAACATAACATAACATAACATAACACAACATAATATACCATAAAATAACGTAACATAACATGACATTTATTTATTTATAAACGCTCTTTCGGGCATGCCAAAAACAAAGAAATTAAAAAGCAAAACTCAAGTGACAGCTATAACGACACGACATGACATGACATAACGTGACATAACATGACTTAGCATAACATAACATAAGATGGCATGCACCTAACATAACATGAGCTAACATCGCATAACACTACATGGCATGACAAGCGCACAACACGATCTTGCGAGCAGTAAAGACTCAGAGATGATATAAATTACTTGATGTCCCAACCGTGGCTGTTGACATACGCTCGTCACTCGCCGCATGATATCAGGGTGTTAGTTATTGGGGGTGAAATTATTTGCTTTCTTTCGAGGTATTCCACCCGTAAAATAAAAACGTTACACGATCTAAGATATCATCGCGTACTTTAACATACTATGACACACTTGGACTAAAGTCCGTCCGAAAAAGACTGTCCGCCCAAGCAGTCGGCGTGCGTGTCAAACGGCAGTCGTGAAGGCTTTTTTTTTGAACTTGGAAAACGATTCGCAGGAATACTTGACGAATGATGAATAATATCCCAATCATCTCTTTGCAGCCATGGGAAGGCCACCGAAATAACACCTATGCGCCGGCCGCTTCACACGCACGCCGACCGCGTGGACTGACAGTCCCACATGGGCAGACTTTCGTGGAGCCTCCTCGTTATAAACATTTAGATTTACACCCCATTTCATCTTCTGAAAGGTGGTTTTTGGGTCGTATAATGTGCCATGCATGGCTAGGCACAACTTAATAAAGATTCAGAACGCATAACTAAAAGTATAAAAGATGTTTATTTTCAATCAACAAACAATGCAATATACAATAATTATGGACTATTTCTATAGAGTTCCATGGGATCTGTATAGTGGAATAATGTATGGATAAATGCAGTAGAAAATTGAGCAGGTAGGTCAGACCACGAAACAATGACATCTGGCTAACTAATGAATGCGTCCTACGACCCTTTCGCCCGGATGTGATATTGGGATCGGGAGGAGGAGGGGGGGGGGGTCAGAAAATACATCCCTCTATGAAATCTTTGATCATCTGTACATCTCTTAACGTCCTATACTCCTATACATAAATACCCGTAGTGACCCTATGTTTGTATGTCTGTATGTATACGTCTTCTCGAGTTCAGTCATTGGCGAAGCGGTGGCGGCGGTTCACCGCCGTGCGGTTATGTTGATCCCGGTCCGGAGGTAAACGTCTGCGGCCCGTTTTTCCAAGTCTTCTTCGACTGAAATATGGAAATAAATATATTGACAACAGACTCATGCTTAATCAAGAGCTGATAAATGATAGAGAATTATATGTGAATAAAATGAATCGAAATAAATGGACAACTTGCATCCAAAGCGGAAAAGATTTTATACAAATTCTCATAGTTGAGAGCGGGATACGACCCCCGTCCTCTCCATTTTCTACGACCCCTTTCCTCTGATGAAACTAATGATTTGGAAAACGCTCCGGTACAGCAGACGCAGTGATGATGTTTGATTCAACTACGCAGATGGATTAAGGCAGCTCGCGACAATCCTCTTTCAAGAGATTTCCTTATTGAAAATTACTTAGTGTATTAAAAATTTTGCAACACGCTATCACATACTATTTTAATCTGTACACATATATTAGCAAACTGAGTCCGAATAAGACTGTCAGCCCACGCGGTCGGTGTGCGTGTCGAGCGGCCATTGCAAAAAAATAAAGCATTTTTCTGACGATTCTCTGCACAGATGCAGACAACTGGCAAGAATATTACTCTGATATTCATTCAATACTCTTGCTGATCGATATACAGGTCCTAAAAATTGTCTCCGCAATGACCGCTTGACACGCACGCCGACCGCGTGTGCGGACAATCCTTTTTGGACTGACTTTATCTAGCAAACTTCCTCCATCGAGAGCAGCTAAAAAAATTTGTGACATTTCCGAAGAATTTATTCATTCGAAAAGTTTTGAACATCATCAGTGAAATACATGTATACTCCAGACTGTTTTTAGGAAGGGAAATTCAAAAGTGTACTCACTTAACTGCAATTAACTTTTTGCTATGAAGGATACACATAAGTGTTGATAAGTTTTGTCCAATTGCAACTGTCCGCGCACGCGGTCGACGTGCGTGTCGAGCGACCGTCGCAAATGCATTTTTCAGACGAACTTTTCAGCGGCTGCAGACAGCTGACATCATTCTCTATTCGTTTAACAATCCTGCTAATCGATTCATAGGTTCGAAAAATGCCTTTGCGTCGACCGATCACGCCGACCGCGTTGGCGGACAGTCCCTTTCGAACCGACTTCGTAAATCTTTTTCCTTCAAAGTCTTTTGTTTAATTTTTCCTTTACACTGTTTGAAAATCTATAATTTGCCTAGTACCTTTCAATTTAAGGCATGCGTCGTCGATTTTGTTGATTTCAAGCTAAAGACTTCTTAAATTGGATAAGGTCTCCCTGTCAACGCCCGCGTGTTCTCTGCCTGGTCGGACTGGAAATTGTCTCCACATTTTATAAGTTCTGATGCATTGATGCGAGTTAGCTATCGATTTTCTCTGAAAATGTTTAGACAATTACCGGCTCTGAGCTGATCAGGGCAGTATCAGAAGGCACCCAGAAATTCAGCTGAGGCTACGCAATCACACAACCTGTAGGTTGCTGCTTGAACTCCTGAGCCCGGCTTTGCACCCAACGTATTGACATTACATGCGGCCTCCTACCCTTGAAACCCGGCAAGAAACTCAGTGGGCACAATTTTAAATTTATCAGAAAAAGAGTTTACCTGCAGTCGCGTCGGAAAATCTAGTCCAACTAGCGAACCGGCTCGGCTGGCTCGCGCTGCACGTACAAGCGCAACGCTCCCGGCCGCGTGAGCTAATTACGAAATGACAGCTCTGGCTACAGTGTTGACCGGTGGCGCATAGGCGCTTTGCGCTTAAGCGCGCAAATGGGGCCGGCCGCGATGAGCTGGACCGAACTTTTGGAAGGGGCTTCATGTGAGAGAAGCTTCATATCCAACGCGTGCCCGTGTGAATGTGCAGCTACGGCGGAACATTTTCGAAGAACTCGCGCCGGCCGCGAGCCACCCAGGAGAAGATCTCGTATCGGCACGTCACAGAAGAAACTGCTTTTCTTCCTCGTCACGCGCTGTCAAATTCAAAAAAAAACACCGATTAGGGGGACCGCGCACTGGGAAATTGGAGTTTCTGGCGTGCCGCTAACTTCTCTATTGCGGCGCGTCACCCACTGCTGTGGGCTTATCACTCAAAATTCCGGTACGCACCACTCGCCGCATAATACGGCATCGCGCGCTACCCGTATCGCGATTCCGGGCCACCTGCTCGAGCAGCGAGAAGTCGGCCAGTATTGGATAACCGGACAGCGCACACTCGGGTTCTGAGTTAACGCGCCATAATGTGCACCGTTTGTGTCACAGTATTGATTAGGGAATATCCGAATTCCAAAATCCGATAATTTGGTGGCCTTCCAATTTCCAAAAAAAGAACGTCTCTAAATGCGGGACAGTGCTAGAAAAATGTGAAAACAATGTTAAAATTTTCCTTTCCCGATATTTCGGATGATCCGATTTTCGAAATGGAAAATATTGTTCCGTTTTCCCACTTTCAAAACTTGCGCGCAAACCATTCGGACCATCACCCTCGCTCGGATTTATGGTAACCGCCGGCCCCGAGCCGACCTGCACATCAACTTCTGTTGCCGGTGAAACAGTTTCCTTTTAGGTTTACTTCGTTGTGACAACATTGGGTGCTATTCCATTGCCATCGTGGCGACAGGTGCTCTTCACCATGTGGAGAAAATGTGTCGTGCTGGCGGCATTTGTTGACCCGAAGAGGATGAACTCAAGGTACTGGATCCAAAAGTAGGAGCAATCACGGTCACTGGAACCCATGGCACGACTGCTGCTGGGTCTATGACAATTGGACAGCAGGAGCAGCTAAACTGTTGTTGACAAGACAGCAACAGCAGTGGCAATTGGAGCCGAGCCGTCCGCACCACGGTTCGGCTCCGATTTCTGTGTGGTGTTGGCGCGAGGATGCCAATTGTGTGAGCTGTTCCAGGGTGGTAAGCGGCTCCGATCCCAATCGCACCTTAATTTTTTCGTACTGAGAGCGATTGACCCTCTGTGCTGGATTTTCAACCCCAAAACTTTAGGGACGGACCTAAAGTTGGACACTGAAAAAGTTTGTATGATTCTCTGAAACGATGCCTTCGATTTGTGCCCGGAAGGAACTCTGGAAAGAGTTCCGGAAGCCAGTCCCATTAGTCTCCGAATAATCAGACCGGAAACGGAACCTGCCAGGAAAGCCCTCAGGGTATAATTGAGGCCAATGAATATTCATCAATATTCGCGTCAGTTCTGGTCGTTCTGGAGATTTTTTCGCATTTTCAGGTAGGTCCCTAAACGCGACATTTGAAGAATTCAGGCGGAAGAGACGAGGTATTGGTTTGACGAAATGCTATGAATACCAACGCCAATTCACGGGTGGTGGAGCAGAGAGTTGTTGACATTTTGGCCCACGGCGGCGGCTGTGTCGTCGAGTGACTCCACACACGCATGCTTGTCGTCGGAATGGAAAATGACGAAAATGGCCAGGCACACGCAACTGGCAAGGAGGCCGAATGGATACCAAAAAAATCGTTTAGGGACGAAGGGAGGTGGTCGGACAAGGAAACTACTATTAGCCAAAGTGGAAATTCCAAATGAAATGTGCTTTACTAGAACCACTTTTAGACATGAAGTCCGAATATGCCCTTCTCAGCCGCCTAAAACCACCCTGGAAAAAGTTATAGACGTTTTTAGCCTGATTCTCGTACCCGATGCACCTTTCAAAACGCGCAGGAAATTTTCGAAAATCTAGAAACGGACCACATGATCTTGTTTAGCTCCCAAAGTAATCCCCCTGTTTAAAGGATGGGTGAACGGTCATTCTTCGAACTTAGCATAGTTTAACAGCGTTTTGGACCTGTACGGATTGTTGGTTGAGCGTTTACTTATATCAATCACGGGGGGTGGAGTGAAATCGTTTAGAAATAATGTTTCAGTTTTGACTCAAAAACTTCCTATTGAAGGTTCTTTGGGCCCCTGATCACGAATCTGAGGTTTATTTTGTTGATTTTTCTAAGTTTTAGACTCATTTCGTTCAAAGCTTCCCATCAGAGCAATTTTTTTGGCTAAAACGCAACTTCTATTTCCGGAACGAAACGATAGATGTGGCTCAAACTGTTTTTCCGGGGGATTATTTGGACTGCTTAACACATGAGTCTGAGGTCACATTTGTCGATTTTTGACAGCTTACGATAGATTACTGTGGGTATGCGGTAGTTTTGTAGAAATCTCAGATTTGACTCCGAATTTTCTATGCGGGTGCTTTTCGGTATGCTAAATATGAATTTGATATCCATTTGGTGATTTTCGAAATATTAAAATGGGTTTTTTAACCTTAATGGCATGGCATCTACCGAGACCTACAGTAAGGGGTCGTTTATACTCCCGCAGCGTAGCGACGCATCACAATGCAATCCTATGGTATTGATCACGCTGAGCCGCAAGATCGATATTAAAGGACTGCACTCTGCCGCGCCGCTTGGCGGCGGAAGTATAAATGACCCCCTAAACCTCAGATTTTTGACAAGCGAACCTTATATTCGCGTTCAGCATCCTATGCTACCCTTGCATATAAGTTTTCAGCGCGAGTTTTGAGCCCTTACCTTGCCGTAGGTCTTTGAAAACCGCCTATAACTTTTTTCAGAGTGGTTCCAGCAGCTGCGAACAACACGCATGAATTCTACGTTCAAAATGGTTCCGGAAAAATAAGTTCATCCGGATTGGACAGGCTGACTAAAAATAACTCCCTTGTTAGTCACCCGCCACGAGTCGCTGGCTCATACTCAGAAAAATGAATACAAGTTACTTGTAATATAAATGTAAGTTACTTGAATGTCTCAAGGAACTTACATTAATATTTCACGTAATACACATTTATATCACATGTAACCTAAAATCATCTTACATGTAAGTTACATTTTTTACATGTAACTTGCACTTATATATTCGCAGTGGGTAGCCATTTCACCACGCAAACGACACACGACGCAGGCAATGCGTCCGCACGCGGATACGCAACGCGGAAAACGCTCTGTGGGGTCTTCTCTGCAATAGCGGGGTTCAGTACCTCAAACTTGGGTAACTGATTCGACAGCCACGCCTGTTCTAAAGCTGGCCTCAGGAGTGAGTCCTACGCACCTCTAGGAAATGCCTTTGGAAAATGGCCGATTTAAGTTATTCGCGAATTATATTGGCCAAGTAAGTTACGTGCAACATATCAGAGGCGCTCTATCGTCGATATGTTACATGTAACTTAAATGGCCTGAGATAGGTTGCAAGTAACTTACATGGGTTTATGTATGTCACAAGTAAGTTGTTTTCAGCCTTTTGTGTTACAAGTAACTTGTTTTCATTTTTCTGAGTAGAAGCAATAAGTTCAAGACGGTCGTTTCCTGTACGAGGTCTTTCCGAGAACTGAGATCAAAAATTTGAAAAAAGCGATTATCGAATAACCGGTCAACCTAAAGGCAAAGTCCGGTCAGATTTTGACACCACCGGAATTCGGGTTATATAGATTGGGCTGGTCTAGCTGAACACTGTCCAAAATTTTCACAAACTCTAAGTCCGTATTTCTGAAGAAAACAGCCTGAAAGTCAGGGATTACAGTTTCTACAGCATGATAATCATGGCTGGAATGACCGATAATTACACAGCACTTTTCAAGAATGCGTGGACAACCGCTAAAATATGGACGATGGCCACACTTTTCTGACTTTTCCGTATCATCGGCTCACGGAAGTGGCTTTATTAACTTGAAGACGACCGGTTTTAGCGCAGTTTTCGCATATATTTCTTCGGACTACCTGTGCCATGAGCACAGATTCAGCTGAAAATCTCAGAATCGAAATTCTGCCCGGACCTTGCCTTTAAGATATCACGCCGCATTCGAATTTTCGGAAACCAAACAAAGTCTGTATTAGTGTCCGAAAATGTTCCAGAAGTTTATCGTAGAGCTTTAAAATAGTCATTCGAATCGTGTATTCGACCATTTTCAGGAATTCATGCATTCGAAGAACCTTACTCACACACCTTTTCAGTTATTCTGAAATTTTGATAGGGTCGTACTCAGAAAATCTTATTTAGGAACTTTTAAACTGATCATTTGATGTACTATTCAACGACCATTACATCACGGAAATTGGGATCACATTTCCCGTGAAACTATTTAGCCAGGCCACACTCCCTCTTTTAAAAATTAGCTTAAAGGCACTGTTCGCGATAAAAATCGCTTCTCTGTTTTTTTGCCTATCTTAAAACCGGTCCCATTCTGATTCCAATGATGCTTCTGGAATCGTGCAAGACCTTCTGGGAATGGAGTTATGGTCCCTCAAAAATTGAGCTAGGGAAAATGGTGGACGAGTTGTCCAAGGCTTGTAACTTCCGCCTTTTGCAGCCAATGTGTGCGAGCTGACCTGAGTAAAGAGAGGAGTTGAGAATGAAGGGAAGAATGGGGCCTTTGATCGGAAACCATTGCTCAACTCACGATTTCGAGTGTCCCTTTGTTCACGTAGAGGGGCGGGAAGAGGCGGGACTTGCCCACAATGGCGGGGTTTGCCCACTTTTCTAAGCCGTTTTACTACTCCTGTGTAGCTTTTCGTCCCGTTTTCTCAACGCTGTTCTGCTTCTGAGAGCCACGAGAAGCGTTTTTCATGAAAAATTCGAGGATGAAGTTTATCGCGAACAGTGCCTTTAATAATAATCGTCTAAAGGTAGGGACGAAACGAATATTACCAAACTTTTTGACAGTAATTCTGAGAGTTTACATTTACAGATTGTTGCTTTATAATAAATATTTTTTTATTAATCAACAAATAAATCTCAAAAGTAAATTTCGAAAAGAATAGAATTCTTTAGGTTATGCTTTTTTCTAAAAAATTCAACATTGTCAATTACTTCATAGCTTCTGTTTTTCTTTTGGGGTTAAATTTTCCTGGTACTATATTGCCCCACCGATTCATTCCTCCCTGAGGATACGAGGAGCCGGCAGTACGTAAGCCATTTGAATCGGCCAGCGCAGCTTTGCCCTCGAGGCATTCCACTAAAAAGGGCGTGACTAACAAATTGCTCAGGACATCAGTCCGGGCAGTGCGGACTCGGCGGAGACGCAGATTCATCTATACGGAATGAACACGGATGAATGAGATGTCCTGCCCATGGCCAAGGCTATGATGGGATGATGGCTAGGGATATTACATACTTCCTTGACTGAGGATGATCTTCCTGATGTTTTCCAGGCAGAATGACCGGATAAGGAAGAAGTGTCTGGGAGACGTGCGAGTCTTTCAGGGATAGGCTTACACATGCAGAGGCTAATCGCCATGCCAACGAATTAGTGTCGCTCGGGGGATTCCCGAGACATTAGAAATTCAATCGGATTGAGTGAAATGAAGACAGAAAATTCGAAATTTTCAATATTCATGATTTTCTGAGAGAACAAAAAAAGGATTCCGTGGGAAAACTGTGACAAAACTGAGGATGTGTAATGTCACAAATCGGACCACCAGAAAACAGATGTATTATACACAGAGGCCCCCTTAGGGAAGCTAGGAAAGTAGAAAGTAAAAAAGTTTTCTTTCGTGTTTATGCATCTATAGATGGCTGTGAATGTGGATCTGATCATGTGCATGCATTTACATAACAAATAGTATCCTCATTTTCATAGTTTTCTGTTCTCTTAAAGGTTCTTTGGTGAGTGGCAGGAAATAATAATAAATTCTAGTTGTTAGGAAATAAACACTACTGTACCATTCAGGCGTTTTAACACGTTAAAGGGGAGGACTGACTTGTTTCGACAGGTTTGGACCATGGACAGCTGCTTTGTCATGTCTTCAATCTGTCACGGACGAGTTAAATACCTGACAACAGCAGTTGGTGTCCTGTTCCTGAGGGAGCGGGACTGTGTGGTACCGATTCCGCTCAGACCGGTGATTGTCTAAGTGAAAGCTGAATTCACGTTCAGGTAATGTTCAACCTCCGCCCAACCATGCTGCAAACAATTTGACAGCAACTGCTGTTGCTAGAGTAACCGCATTTCCACTCCTATGGCAACACATTGTGCTCTCAGGTTGCAAAAAAGATTTTTGGAGGAAAAATTTCAAGTAATTCGTCACAAAGTTTTTTAAATTTTAAATTTCGATTATTCCAATTTAGAAAATTTAAATAAAAGCAAAAATAAACTGAATTAATTCGAATTAAATTTTATTTATGTTTAAAATTCCAGATCAGTAAACCCACATCCGAACCAGTCGAAACGTTCAATCTGCCTTGTGAACTTGCTAAGACACCTGAATTTCACTGTGGTGGCTATTTTCTAAGCACTTTTATTTATTTTCTTGTGAGAACCTTGTGTGATAATCGGGATTTCCCACAAAAAAAAACAGTATATTCTTGCGGGATTTGCATTCAATGCAAATAATCCTTCGACAATGACCGGTTTGGAGTCGGATTGGCCCAACAGGATAGCGACTGCAGTTGCCGATGGGTTGCTATGACAACAGCTAATGATATTTCATTGCCAAGAGGAAATTATAATTTTGAATAGTTCTTCGTAATCATATGTTTCAGACTTGAAAGAAGTATTATACAAAAAAATTTCAAAAATTCGTCAACTCGAAATTGTAGTTAATTATTATCTTAACGTGATTGGGAATAGGCCAGCTGTAAATTTTTTTTGTCAAAAAAATTTTAATTGATTAACAAGTGAAAAAAATGCTCATGATTTATAAGTTTTTCAGAATTAACTTTTTGGAATTAGAAGGAAATCCTTGAGATTTCGTAAATATTGAGTAATTACTGGGTGGTCATAATTATGTCTGACAGGCTTCAAATTACGTAAGGTCTCATACGGATAATTTGATTATTTTGAAGAAATGAGAATATAGGGTGTACTATATTTCTTGGCAAACATGATTTTAAAAAAAACTAATTAATAAAATAAATATTAAACTGAAAAATTATAATTTTGAACTGATTTTAAGAGATCATATTTATTTTCGAGGCATCAAAAATTGCTCATTAATTGGAAAATATTTGATTTCTGAGATGGAGCCATTAATCTGAAATAAATTATTCCAAAGATAGCATGAGTACTAAAAAATTCAGAAAAAAATTGAAAGAATAATACAAAAAGAATTTTTCTAGCGATCATTTTTGGAACAATAAGCAGAACGTTATATTATTCACCTACCCATCATATCGATTCGATTACCCAATGCAAGTGACATCGTGACGAGACCTAACGCCAATAACGTCATCAGGACGGCCACCAGGGCTACCACACGCTTCACTCGACGTTGGTTGTGCTCCTGAAAAGGGGGAAATCAGCTGTAGATAGGGGAGAATTCGAAACAACTTTTTGAACAACTAAAATTTAGATAAGTAAATTAAAATTAGAACAAAATAAAATTTAAGCTTAGAAAAATAAAACAAAAATAAATAAATAAATATAAATATAACAATGAAAAAAAAACAGATTTTGAAAATGGTGAAAATCAAAAAAATGTATAGCAAGAATCAAACCTTTTTTTGGGGAAGCGGATCTTCGCATGACTTGAACTTGTTTTCACTGCGATGGTATAATCATTCATTTTAATACATTAAGACAAAGAAGATATGGGATATCCGTTCTATATCTTTCGAATTTCTCGGGACCATAAAACCCAAAAAAAAAACTAGACTCGGCAGATGTTTTGGGGTTACATCAGCGAATTCTGCGCAAAATTTGGTGAAATTCATGGTAAACACTGCCTTTGGAGGCTTAACCAGTACTTCATCTAACGTCTGTTATGAGATTGTTTGTGCGGCATAGTGCCTTGTTGTCTTGGTAATTGTTCAAGAAATGTCCATTACGAGGAATAGGGCGTTCAGTGATTTGTCGACGATATCCGGATCTCCTGGGGGAGCATGAATCGTTTCGGACGGAATAAATCGCCCTATTTGGACGAAAGTACACAGCTGGCATCCCCACTCTTTCCTCTTCCACTTTCGTCCACGTGTGGCAGAGTTCGTCCGGCTCAGATTCGAGGCTGGGTTTCCGGTCCAAATGGGCACTTTGTCAGAAAAAGGGAAAAAAAGACGAACTCCTGTTATGCCCAGGATACACCGCGATGTCCCTAGTGAGTGTACCCCACCAACTGGCCGGCCACCCGCAACCACCCTCAGGCCACCAGCTGCCTTCCTGTCTTCTAGGTGATGAATGATTTTACGCTCACAGCGGAAAGCCGTAAACACCAACCGCGAAAACCGCCATGGCCGCCGCAGAGGCCTAAAGCCGTGAAGGCTTTTTTCGAAGGATTTTCTGAACAGCTAAGGAAGGGATAAGGAATTACTGTGAGAGAATGCACTTTTGCTAGACGTCTGCAGCTTTTTTCTCAATTTTCGTTAAGGAAAAGTATGGAAACTCGAGCTTTTTCTAATTCCTTGAGACTTTAGAGTCCTAGAGACCTAGGCTAAGCTTTATTAAAAGGTAGATTCCCAGATGAACTGGAACTGGAATGGATTTCCCGACTGGAATGCTCTCAAGCATTTCGTGGAATATTTGGTAGGATTTGACCCAGTTGTTTTCTCTATTATTCAATGTAGGGACCGTGATGCAGCTTTCAAAAAAGAAAAAAAAATAAATGGCAACGAAGAGAGCGTTTCCAGCGGTACCACAAGAGTCATTTTTACCTAGTGGATAAAGCTGGTGTCTTCTGAAAGAATCGTCCTAAGTTCTATCTCTCTTGCCGTACGAATTAGAGCATTGACGAATACGGAGAATATGCATTCCTTTTTTCTCGATTCCATTGTTTGGGAAAAAAAGTTTTTAAGCCTGATTTACGCGTGTCGCCCATTACAGGGTACGATAGGTTACGGTAAGTACACTGTAAGAAGTTTCAGATTCGTTTGGGGCACAGTCTCCGAGCAGGTTTTCCTGTAGGTGTTGGTCATGGATCCGGCAATCGCTTTAAAAAGTTTGGAGTCTATAAATGTTGAAAGCCTCGGACAACTCGTCCATTATGCCCGCCCCGCTCAATTTTAACAATTTTTGAGGGTCCATAAGTCCCCTCCCGGAGTATTTTGTGGAATATCAGGGACATCATTGGAATCATCGTGGAGGCTGTCTTTAGGATAGGCAGAAAAAAGAACAGAAATAAATTCGAGGTTGGACTGTGCTTTATCTGACAGTTTTGGCCGAGAAATCGCCACGAAATGCCTGATTGCCGCGTAATAGCCTCCAAATAGCCGCCAAATAACTCTCGCCGCGAAATAGCCGAGGGTTAACCGCGCAAATAATGCTCCCCTAAAAATAGCCGCCAAATAATCATAGCCGCGAAATAGCCGAGAAATAGCTGCGAAATAGTCGATAAATAGCTCACCAGGAGCCGCTGCGGAGCCTGGTGGGCTATTTCTCGGCTCTGAAGCCGCTATTTCTCGGCCGAAACTCTTAGTTTGAGTTTGAAGTGTGTCAACAGACTTTATTCTTTTCATCAAACTCCATAGCTTAAAGGCAGTGTTCACGATGATTCTGGTTTCCAAGTTTTCCACTCAAAGCAATGCGTTGGCAACCAAGTGTTACCAAAATCACGAAGAAAGGGCGAGAAACGTACTAATTCGTCTTATTTCAGTGACATTATCCTATGGTCTGGACTAGTTGTCTGGTTGGATGAACATGTTCACGGTGGTTGTCATCGGTAAAAAATGGGACTAATCGAAAATGGAAGAATATTTTGGGCAAAACAGTATTAGTTAGGGCCCGAAGGAAAGAACGGAGCAACACAGAATGGAGAATTGCAAAAGACGGGTCCACAAAAGATTTCATTGTCACAACGAACAGTTCCATTGATACTTGAGAGGCGGGCTGATACTTGAGGATTTCGTGCCCTTTTGGTGCGTTTTTCTCGGTTTCTTCGTCATTTCAGTTTTACTCGCGGGACTAACAATCGATTTAGCGATTAATCTCAAAATCGAAGATTATCGTGAACACTGCCTTAAAAAAAAGAATGGAATGCTAGTTAGTCTTCAGAAAACATCATTGATTGAATTTCTGATTTGAAAAAAATGTTAATCCATTAGAACTTGAGAAACTGTCAATAAAAAAACAGATTTTTGAATATATCAGGCCGAAAACTTTCATCATTCCCAGATTATTAGAATCCCCTCCAGGGTATCTCGGTGCAGCTCCTGTTGCTTTTGTAGTCGGCTCGAGAGGGCGAGTTTTTTTTTAGAAAAAGGATGCTTCCAGAAATTACTTAGACGCTAATTTGAGGCCAAATTACTTGGACGATAATTGGAGTATACGAAGTGGAATGCCATGTTGGGGACCATCGGGATAATATCTCTGGGGACTTTCTACCCCCTGAGAGTTTTGACCGAGAATTAGCGGAGAAATAACCCACTAAGCTTTGGAGCGGCTCCTGGTGGACTACTTCCCGGCTATTTCGCGGCTATTTCTCGGCTTTTCACCAGAAGGACAAGAAATGGCCGGGAGACAGCCGAGAAGTAGCCGAGAATAAACGAAAAGTAACCAAACGTAACCACGACGCAGCTTTCCAGGCTGGCCGAGCCGCCATACGAGGCCGCCAGTGGTTGAGCAGGACCTTCAGAGGCCAAACGAGGTCCAAGTTTCCCAAGCTTGGGTAACTGAACCAGATGTAGGCATCTGAATCACGGCTCTAAAATACGTCGTATACTTACTTGGATAGCAGTAATTCTTGCAAAAAAAGCGGCGATTTTGCGGCGAGCATTATGCGGCTGCTATTTCGCAGCGGGGGTTATTTCGCGGCTATTGCGCGGAAAGCAGGCATTTCGCGGCTATTTCGCGGTCAAAACTCTCAGAGTTGGTGTTGTAGTCGGCCCCAATTCTCCCGTGGTCAGTTAGGCGCATGCCATTTTCCGAAAAATAAGTTCGTTCAAAAACCGTCGAAATCTGCGAGAAATGTTCTGAAAACATTTCATGCGGCTCTAACCTTTTTCTGGTCAAAGAAAAAGAATTTTTCGCAAATTCCTCATCAGAAAACCGTATTCCAAAATCAAATTTGCGCTAGTTTTTCGTTTCAAGTAGAACTGAAGACGTTTCCCCCTTTTGGGCTAATGATGAAAGTGTCCTAAGTGCCTGCGGCCGCCACTTTGTCGAGTAGCAACCCTTGAAAATCTCAGCTTTTGCTCTGGAACTTTTGCCTGAGCACCTTCAGACTTTAGCGGATGCTGACGTTTCAGGCTCCTGCTCAGAGCACTTTTATGACATTCAAAGTAAAGCTTGTTGACACTACCCTGAAAGGTTCCAATAATCAAATCCGTCACTTGCCCTATCTTGAAAAATGCACTTGACACATAAAATTAAGGTCAGCACTCTACAGTAGGCTGCCGCCCCCCTACTCACTCGTACTCTGAGTTTATTAGAAGCCTGAAGCAAACATGCTTAGCAGTAGTTCTTTTTATCAGGCTATTACATAGAATAGGAACAAATTGAGTATGTATATACAGTCGGCATTGATCCTATTGATACTTTGCGTTCCCTCGTGAAGGTTGGCGCAAACTCGGTGCTCCTGTGCTATAGCATATGGCACCGAGTTTGCACCAACTTTCACGAGGGAACGCAAAGTATCACTAGGATCAATCCCGACTGTATGTTCGTAGCCAACTTCAGACAACTTTCGAGACGTCTGACGTTTTTTTCTACTTATTTTGCAGCAAAAAAAAGTTTCCAGACGAAGCCTGCCCTATTGTGAGAAAGCCAGATGTCCAACCTTATTCTTATTACGGCCAATTACTCAGGAATAGTTGATCCTCCCATCTCCCACTATATGTACTCGAATAGCGTCACTAGCTCTCACCGATTTCCTTCCATGGTGCCAGACTCAATGTCAATCGGAGCGGCGGATCGCTGGCAATTGGCGGATGGCCCGACATCTTCTCGTCATCCGCCCGCCACCCGCCAGCAATCAGCCCGCCAGACGCCTGCAATCCGCCCGCCAGCCGCCTGCAATCTCCCTGTTCGTTCAAGCAGCGTTGGCCTACTCAAACTATCCGCCCACTGACTGCCCTTGAATGGATTGAAAAACGGTGGTTCGGTGGCCAAGGCCTCAAGGAGCAGCAATCGGTCCGCTCCATAGATGGAGTAGATAACTGGCACTTCTCATGATATAACCTGCTTCTAGGAGTTACAAAAACGGATCCTCTTATCTCTCGAGTAAATTGAAACAGCATTTTTGCGTTTTATGAATGAAAAAGATAGAACTTACATTTAATAACTTCTTTTAAATTATTTTAATGTTTTATTTCATTTATATACATATTTTTCAATTTTCCCCCAAATATGGTCGCTCATTATATTTTATATTTATTTAATTTAGTTTTCGTTTCACCTATTTGATTTCCAATTCTGTAATTTTTGGTTTGATATGAACTGTTTCGCACATGTCTTCAGACGATTCACACTACCCCCGGGCTCTTTAGTGAAGAGGGCAATTAGTACAAAAATATACATGAAAAATCAAGAAAATGTTAGCTTATTATGGCTGTTAATTTTTGCCATTTTTTACTTTTTCTTCACTCTTTCAAAAATTATATCAAAGGATAATAATTTCGAAGGATAGACTGCCCCAATTTATAAATTTAATTATTTAGTTAATTAAAATACCTAAATAAAATTTATTAATGTTAATTGAGTAGGGAAGAACTGTGGACATGCAGTAACAGTTTTGAGCTAATTGAATAGTGAAAAAATTGTTCTTTTTTCGATATTTAAAAGAGCTTATTAAGTTTTTCTTTTTTTCAACTTTGCCCTTGTATGACAGTTTTACTTGATGATTTTTTTTCAATTATAGTGTTTTTCCCAGCTTGACTCCAAACTTCGTGCTTTCAGATTTCGTCGATTCGGGGATGTTCAGAAAGCCCAGTACTAGTTACTGTTCGTTTTGTTCATAAAATCTGGGAGAAATCGCCGCGACAGGGCCTGGCTAGTGCAGAAGCGGTACTATCGCGGAGCCGCTGCAACATTTCGTCGCGACAAGGAAAGTTGGTTGAAACGGATTCCCGGGTGAATTTTCTCAGCGTCCCCTTCAATAGCGATAGGGCCGTGATGGCTCCGCGATAATGTAGCTGTAGTGCCTGCCGGAACCGACGAGGCACTATCCCGGCACAGTTGCTGCAATTTTCCGCAGAAAAGTTGCTCTGCACAGGTTCCAGACTTTCTGCGAGATTATGACAGATTTCGGAAGAAAACGCCTAACAATTTTGAACTCTATCATTTCATTCACTCCATAGTTGATGTCTGCTTCAGTTTTCTGATTCCGATCATTTCAGACTTGCCAAATTGTGATATCCGGAAAGCGAAACAGAAGCCAAAAAAGGGTCGCGATTTTGCGGATCCTCCAACTTCCAATTTCCGATTTCCAATGGTTTTTGGGGTTTTGATTTCCGGAAGGAAAGCCTCGAATTTTGGATACTTTTGAGGTAAAGTGAGGTCCGTGGCTTGCCTCATCAAGAAGAAGCATTCAAATCTCATCCACGGCTGGCGCGACGTTCGCACGCGCCAGCCCGCTAATCGATTCAGATCGAGAGAAGAGTGCAGCTGATCCATACCGCCAGCCGCGGATGAGATTTTAATGTTTCTTCTTTACCACGCAAGTCACGGACCTATGTATATATCCACCAGGTTGTGATTTTCCAATTTCAGATTCCCCAATTTCATTCGTTTCGATTTCCGATTGCCGAAAGTGCTAAGAAAAACCCCGAATTTCGAGATATTCGGAAATACACAAAAAATTGCCACTGATCCAATTTCAAAATGTCTAGTCTCCTCATTCCCGATGATTTTTGGCCTTTCGACCCTTGTCCTTATTAAATCGGTCGTTCCTTTTCCGTTCCCGACTTCCGATATTTGGCATTTCGGAAATAAGTGTCAGTACGTAAAATTTTTTCGTGGAAGAAAACGCTAATTTTCTAACTCCACGCTTTTAGTCAACCTTTGAGTAACTTTTTTCAGACAAAAACTGTGTTCGGGCCATCCAAGGGTGAAAATCCGAGAAATCTAAGTCAAATAATTGAATCTCTCGGAAGAAACCGAATCTGTTGCGTCTCCAAGGCCGCCAATTTCCGCATAGAGAAAACATTTGAAAAATCGGATAAAGTTGTTTTTCCAGGCTTTCAGACTGTCACGCAGAGGTTTATTTCAGGGTAAATACAATTATCAGTGGCCAAATTCGAAACACGATGTTTGAGATCCGGCTCTGGCTCCGAATTCCTGTCAGCTGATGGCTGATCAAACTTGGACCAGAATGATGGAATTTTGCGGGGTGAAAAAACCTGGAATTTAAATTTCATCAGAAATAACTGAAGTTTAACTTGAGAAGATTTTGACGATTTTGTTTCAAATTTTTCAGGCTTCTATTGGCTCTTTCCTCTTAAAAAAACCTGAAGTACAAAGGCTAGCGCTCAGAAAACGATTCTCTAAATCCTATAGTCTCAGGTCTACCGCTTCTCGATATACGAAAAACGAGTTTGGAATAAAGTTTGCAAATTAGCTGGTTACCCAATTTTCTAACCTCTGATGGTTTTTGGCGCCCCGATTCACTAAAAAGAGTCTAAAACTTCCGATACCTACAAGGTTTGCCCTGGAAGGTTGCGGTTTTCCGATTTCCGATGCTTCTTGACGTTCCGATTCTAGGCCATCATAACACCTTGAACTTCTTAACAAGAAGATATTCAATCACAACGTTGCCAATTTTCTGATTTCTGATAGAGTTCAGCGTTGAAATTTTTTTCGAATTTTTCTCCGATTTTTGTAATTTTGAAAAAGAAATTCGTACCGCTCAATACTTACCGTCTGGAAAACTACAGTTTTCAGAGAAAGTTTTTGCAAAATACGCCAAAATTCCCAAATTTGAGCCTTTTATCGGCTTTTGAATACTTCTTTCTTCAGATAAAGTTGCTTTCAGGGCCATTCCAGAGTGGGTTTCTCACAAATTTTCCAGCCTGCAAATTGCAGTGAAGGCGAATCCGAGAAATCCAACCCAACAAATCGAATCTCCCGGAAGCAACCGAATCTGTTGCGTCTCCAAGGCTAGCAATTTTCGCACAGAGAAAACATTCGGGAAATCGGATAAAGTTGTTTTTAAAAGTTTTCAGACTGTCACGGGCAGGTTTATTTCATGGAAAATAGAATTATCACTGGCGAAATTTGTCAAATGATGTTTGACGTCCGACTCCGGCTCCGGATGTCTGTCAGCTGATGGCTGGTCTAACTATGGCCCAGAGGGGGTGGATTTTTTGGTTAGAAAAGCCTGGTATTGAAGCATTTTCGAACAAAAAAACTAAAAAAGAAGCTAGGAAAATTTTGGCGATTTTTCAATTTTTCTGTCTTCCCCAGAAACCTAAAAAAAAACGACTATCATCCATAGAACCCTGATCCCTTCCCTAAAAACCGCACGCCCCCAGGGCTGCCAAATCGTCTGGCGGAATGAATACCAAGAAAATCAAATCGCTTCTACCTACATACAACCACCAGTGATTAGTTGGCCAGACACAAAAACAAAGCTGTCAAAGCACCTCTAAATCCCTCCCCCCTCTGTCCTGCCTGGCCTGAGGAGTAGCGGGTGTTTTCGGCTGGAATGAGAGCGAGATTTCCTGCAGCAGACTGGACAGAAGCAGTAGGCGCCCGTCTGGAATTCAGAACACAAAAGATTATAATTAGATTTTAGTTATAGTTCTACTTGTTAGAAAATAGCCACTAAAATAAGATTTTGGCCTTTCAACACTTTTATGGGGCAGAAGATTGTATGTTTTGACTGGTTCGAACCTGGGATTACTGCCTTGAAATGAGACTGTTTGCCCACGCGGTCGGCGTGCGTGTCGAGCGGGCCCCTGAGAAAAATTAGCTGGAATAAAAGACGCATAGTGAATAATATCCCAATTAGCTGTTTGCAATCGTGGGAAGGCTCGTCCGAAAAAACGTCTTGGCGACGACCGCTTGACACGCACGCCAACCGCGTGGGCGGACAGACTCATTCGGACAGACTTCAGAACACCTTTAATTGATTACCTTATCGGTTAGTCCCTTTTAAAGAATCTGAATCAGTAGGTTTTTCAAGTATAGTTTCTTCTCAGAAATCGATTAAATGAACTAATTCGAATGAAACATTTTCAAAAAACAATGAGTTTTCCGATTAACACGCTTCTAAGGGCCCGGCCATAGTTGGTGCTATTTGCATCTGTATCCCCCGCACCCCCAACACCCGCACCCCCAACACCACCCCGGTCGATACGTATGTTTAAAATGATGGAGTAAGGTTGAGAAAATCACTCGGTGCATCCAACTAGATATGACGATGATTACGTGGCCAACAGGATTACACCTGCTCAGAGAAATAGTGAAGGAGAGAATGGTGAAGTAAAGGAGGTAGCAGTAAGGTTAGCTTTCTAGTGATACACAATGTTTTATCATCGACCCGCCCACCCGGTGATTTTCTCATCCACGTATTGCATGGATATCGACCGCGTCGGATACATTGAGTGATTTTCTCAACCTCACTCCATCATTTTAAACATACGTATCGACCGGGGGTGCGGGGGGTGTTGGGGGGAGCGGGGGATACACCGAGTGATTTTCTCAGCTTCACCTCACCATGTTGTTCATACGTATCGACCGGGTGGGGTGGGTGTTGGGGTGTTGGTGACCGGGTGGGTGTTGGGTGCGGGGGATACACCGAGTGATTTTTGCATCCCATTTCCAATGCATTCTGTGTGTATCGACCGGGCTGGAGGCGTCGGCTCATCCAACTATGACCGGGGCCTAATTTATTTGAGTGAATGGTTATCTGCGAATAAGACTTGTAAACTCCTTTTTGAATGAATGCCTGCATTCAAGAACCTGTTCTGCATGAATTAATGGAAAATTTATGCAAGTAATCCGATAAAAAGTGGATTTTTCGAAGTAAACCCGAATAAATCACAATAATTGCTGGACGGTCCTATTCAGCGACCAGATATTCGAACATTTTGACCCGAAATTCGCCGATTATTCGTATAAACAAATTTTCCAGTTTTCCGAGTGAACTGAAAATTTAAAAGACCGAATAATTGAACATTTTCAACGAAATGAATATTTCAGAGAATTTTTTTATTAATTTTCCTGAACGAATCAAATATTCGAATTAATCAGAAATTTAACTTGCGGAATAAATATAATACTCGAAAAAAGTGGAGACCGAAATTTCTGAATGATATTCGATGATCCGTATATTCGAATTATTTGATTCTACTGAATGTCTAAGATTCGGAAATTGCGCGAAAAATGTCATTTGGCTAATCAATGCCACCACTGATTTTGAAAACATGACATTCAACTAATTAATAATCTGACTAAATCATATTGTTAAACAGAAAACGTTAGGTAATAGTAGGTCAAATAATACAAAACTTGAAATTAATTCAAATGACGCCCAACACCGAATGCGAGAAAATGTCATTCACCCAATTAATACATCGCCTAGTTAAAATAACCGAACAGAAAATCTTGGGTCTAAGTAGGTCAAAACGAGTCGAACTCGGAAAGTCGAAAGAGCAGGTAAAATCGTACCCAACATTTAATGCGAGAAAAATTCATTCAGCTAATTAGTATTTCGCCTAATTAAGGTTATAAACCGGGAGTTTTTGGGTATACTTGGGTCCAAATATGCAAAACTTGCAATTACTCCAATTTGTACCCAATATTAATTGCCAGAAAATATTTCACTCAACCAATAAATATTTCGCCTAATTAGGGTAGTTAAACAAAAATTTTCAAGTAAAAGTGCGTCAAATTTTGCAACATTTGAAATTACCCTATTTGTATCCGACATTAAATACGAGAAAATTTCACTCAACTAGATAACATTTAGCCCATTTAAGGTAATTGATCATAATTTTCGGGTACATGTGGGTCAAATTGAACAAAGCTTGCATTTGACTCAAATCGTACCCAACATTAATTGCGAGAAAATATCTCTCAACTAATTAATATCTCTAATAATAGGGAATAATAATAACAAGGAATAACAAGGTCTAATAATAAGTCAAATCGAGCCAAACATTTCCGGGTACAAGTGGCTCAAATTATGCAAAACATGCAATTAACCCAAATTGTACTCAACTTTAATTGCCAGAAAATATCACTCAGCTACTGTGCTTATCTGGGCCAAGTTTCGGTCCGCAATTGCATCTCGACACGCTTTGGGCCGCACGCGCTCGAGTCAATTGAGTTTCCAGCGCCAAAGCCGACACGATATGGCTTTTTTATACAGTTTCCTCTAATTACGCTCACTTTCCAGTTTCTAAAACCCACCTAGAGTCATCAGATCGGCGGCTGCGGCGCTGGAAACTCTTCCGACTCGAATGCGCGCGGCCGCAAAGCGTGTCGAGACGCAATTGCGGACCGAAAATTGGCCCAGAGAAGCACAGTAATTAGTATTTCGCCTAGTCGAGGTGATGAAACGGGAATTCCTGAGTATAAGTGGATCAAATTATGCAAAACTTGCAATTACCCCAACTCGTACCTAACGTACTGAGAAAGTGCCATCCAGCTAGTTAATACATATGCTAATTACTACAATCAACTTCTGAAAACTTCAGGCTAAAGTAGGTCAAAATCTTGAAAAAGCTGAAATGAGATGAGAAATCGTACTAAATGAATATTTTGGTCAATTACAACTGAACCTCCCTCAAAAACAGCTTTTTCTCTGCCATCTCTCCCCATTCCCATGAAATACTCTAATCACCCTGGTAGCCCTATTGTCCAACTCGAGTAGACTAACTGATCTATGATTCCTCTAGCCCATCACAACTACTCAACTACTATTATTATCCAGCTGTTGGTATGTGGACATAAGATTTAATGGATACGTACATGTGTGAATAACAACAGCTGATTCTGAATCACAGGTAAGCTCCTCCGGCTCCTCGAAACAAGAGAGTATCCGGCAGCAAGAGCAGCGGCAGCAGCAGAAGCGGGCTCTTCCCACAGGCGTCATAGTAACTAGCCTAGTACATACATACAGGTAGTAGCATTTTTATTCGCTGACGCGTTGACGGAAAAAAAGGGCGCACATGGAGATGGCATTTTCAGTTAATCAAGCGGCGAAAGCGAGCGCATAATACTTCCAGCGAAAATCGATATGGCGACATGCATTGTCGCTGTGGCTGGTCGCGGTAAGTATGATGCCGGCCTTAGCCACGGGTGGCAAGTTCAGTTGGAGTTTGGCACAATTTGAACAAATTACATTTCCCATGGAAATCACTATCTTTATGGTTTTTTCGGTTTTCGATGGGGGAATTCAAAGTTGATCTACCTTCGAAGTTTGTCCAATCTGACCCAATTCGAACCGAGAGACATTTCCGGTGATCACATTTCCGACCCAACGCGCCTCAGAAATCTGGTTTGCCTTTTTTCAACTCATTTGAACTTTGTTCGGAACTGTGTGCGATAATGGAGTGGTGAAGGGCGCAGCCCTCCGATTTTCGGGCAAGGGAAGGGGATCTGGGATTTTAATGAATTCTGGCCCAAAATTCCTGTTTTTTTCTACGGGCGAAATTCTGATGTGGGCAAGGAAATTTTTAGTCGTCCCCTATATCGGAACTCCATTTTTGTACCAAGTATGTCAACATTAGATCGGCTTTGACCTTCCCAGTATATGATTGGACCAAGTCTAATCAGAATCAGGTTGTTTCCCATACATAGCGAAGTTCCTTTTGAAAACCTTGTTCACGATAAAAACCGTTTTTGAATTTTCGATGTTTTTGAGAATTTGTTAAAAAAACTCTAAAATATCATATTACGCCTGTTTGGTGTGTTTAGCGCACTGCGGGCTCACGTAAATCCAGACGTCGGATATGGTTTGCGCTTCAAATTTTGTGGGTAAGTGAGTTTGTTTTCTGTTTCTCGTACCCAAACTATGAAAGACGGCTCGTTGAAATGGCTTGCTCTGAGAGTTTCGCCCGGGAAATAGCCGGGAAGTAGCCCATCAGGCTCCGCAGCAGCTCCTGGTGGGCTATTTCCCGGCTATTTCGCGGCTATTTCTCGGCTTCTCATGGAAAGGACAAGAAGTAGCCGAGAATAGCCGAGATCTAACCGAGAAATATTTAGAAGTAAACAAAATTGAGCAAGACGCAACCGTCGCCGGGTCGCCGAGCTACCATATGGGGCCTCCAGAGGCTGAACGAGGTCCAAGTTCCTCAAACTTGAGTAATTGAACCAACGGATGTGCTGACTCTAAATCATGCCTCTGGAATGCTCCGTATATCTACCTGGAGAGCATTATTTCTCGGCTATTTCGCGGCGAGCATTATTTGGCGGCTATTTAGCGGCTATTACGCGACAAGCAGGCATTTCGCTGCTATTTCGCTGCTATTTCTCAGCAAAAACTCAGAGTGGATATTGGAATCATCCGAGATAAAGAGTATTCCGAAATCCGGCAACTTTTTTTTTTGGTGAAACGAACGGCGAACAGTTTTTACATGAAGTGGGCTGGGAAATCGAATGAGTCTCTGGTACACAAGGTTTTCACTCGCTTCTTGGCCGTTTTTCCATCCACAATCTTCTCAAAGGAACCCAAAGGTTACGTTTTCACGCAAATACGAGAAACTTTTTCGTTATGAACACTGCCTTTAGGATGAGTGTTTATAGTGAGCAAACGTCCATATTTTTCCCAAAGTAGGTGTGGGAGGTGGGAAGTGATGGCTTAAAAGGTTTTTTTCTTTTGCAAAGATTTTCCTCCCCAAGATTGCTGTTTTGTGTGGTCTTTGTTTTATTATTTTAAGAGCCTTTAAATTGAAATTCAGAAGTGTTCGCATTGAAAACAATGTTCACCATAGAGACAGACTACAAAATTTCGTAAACCGTAAATCGAAAGGTCAAACACTTCAATGTTTCATTAATGTCTGAAAACGGGCAAAAACGAGCCTAAAATAGCCCTAAAGGAACTAAAAACTTGCATATGGCATGCCCATTCCTCCCATTAGCCCAACGGCCATCGACGAAGTGGGCGGGACGTGCCTGCCATTTTCAGATTTAGGGGTCGTGTAGGTCTATTTATGACTTGTTCTTGGCAGTTTTTCTTTCATGTTACAATTTCAATGGGTCCTTGACCTTTTGACATTCGGTGAAAACTCATAGGACATTATTGTCGTAAATATTGCAATTAAGGGCAGTATGTTGATTAAGAAGAATATTGTCCTCTTTGCAGAAATCTAAACTCCGGACCCACCTAAGCAAGGTGATGAAAAAAGAATGGCATTGGCAAAAAAACGGGCAGGAGGTGGGTTAAAATTCCGTGGAACATCCGGCCAACTGGATTACTCCGCCCACATCGTGGAAGAGTTGTCGCTCTGAAGGGGTAGTTGTCCCAGCTCAAGGGATTTTCACATTTTAGGTAATATAACTTTGATGTTTGTCATAACACTGATTTCCAATTGAGAATTTAGCAACCTCTACTATTGTGAAATGATTAAGAAAATGAGCAATGATTTAGAAGAAGAGCAAAAACGCAAGATTTTTCCCTAACTAACAAAGAAAGTAATCATATACATATTATCCTGTTAAAGCATGCATAAAGTAGAAAAAATCCAACCCACCTTGATTTGCTGAATTTCAATATCGGTAAGTTCGTACTCGTAATCGTCGCTGGGTTTGTCGTTGGTCATCAGTACTGGGTTTGCTGGCTGGGTTTTTTGGCAAACCCACGGGTGAGGGTATGAGGATTCGTGCGTGGAGACGGTAGGCTCGAATAGCGAAACGGCGGCTGAGAACGGCGACTGATGAGAGATGGATGCCGCGCCACGGAGTGAGGTGGCCGGAGGGGGGAGTCTCCAGTCAGCGATCCTCCTCAGGGGAGAGAAGGCGTGGCCTTCTCAGTGATGGCGTGCGCGCGATGTCGCGCGCGGCGACTTGATGACGTCCACCCGGGATTATTATTGGGTTGATGGGATTATAATTGCAGTGGCCAGCCACTACTGACCGCTATGGACCTGCTAGGAGGAGAAAACTGGAGGTTTTATACGATTTGGCCTTGTTTGGTCTGGGGAGGGAGGTAAAACCTTAAAGGCATCGTACGCGCTGAAAACCACTTACCGTTTTTTGAGTTTGAATCATTGGCTGGGCCAGCCTGAGAACGTGGGTAGAGTTTTTCGTGTCACCGACGCATCATTGGGAAGATATGAGAGATCGAATGCCTCGAATTCCACCAAAAGAGGCCGGCCTTCCGACAGCCATGTGGCCTCAAATGAGAAAAGAAGGTAGCTTATAAACAAATGATACATCAACTTCCACTCATTTAGGCGATACAGCTTGTTGAGAAGCTTCTTTCTTTTTCATTTAATGCCACATGGCTGTCAGAAGGCCGGCCTCTTTTGGTGGAATCCGAGGCATTCAATCACCCATATCTTCCGAATGATGCGTCGGTGACCCGAGAAACTCTACCCACGTTCTCAGGCGGGCCCAACCAATGAGTCAAACTCGAAAAAACGGTGAGTTGTTTTCAGCGCGTAAGATGCCTTTAAAGCAAATGCACCCAATCTTGAAAAGTTTTTGCTATATGGATGTAACAGCCCTTGTCGAATACGGAGGTTTCGAAGATAAAAAGAGTAAATACTTGTTTACTGAAATGCTCAGAATAGCACGTTGACCACCCCAATCACCCCGCACTCTTGTGGACTCCTGAGACAATTCTTCATCTATGAGCCGCAGCCACACTCATGAGACCCCATCGCGGCGAAAAAGCGGCAGTCTGAGCCACGCCGCTTCAATAATTAAACACATTTTTCCTATTTCGATGGCTAAGTCGCTTTGCTTCTTCGCGTACGTGTGCGGAGCGAGGAGAGAGGCAGTGAGGAACTGTGGGGAAGAAGGAGATGCAGTATACCCTCTTTAAAACGTCGTAATTCACATCATTCGAGGCGCGCGCGGGGCGCGCGACGCCTCGGCCTCCGTCTGCCCTCCGCTCTCTCACTGTCTCTAACCTCCGCTCCGCATATGCACGCATAGAAACCATGTGAATTTCGCCGTTTTATAGCCTTTACGCGCGCACGCGCACGAGATCAACAGCAGTGGATTTCACAACGCATTGGAGAATACAATACCGCTCGTAGGATTTGGTCAGAAGGCCCGCGGTAACGCGTTTAAGGGTCTTCATAGTTTTTTTTCCTTTCTTGAAGTTCACTTTTCTCAAATCTGAAAAAAATGCATATATGCTGTCGCATACGTATTGCATGCGCACCTATTATAGTTGTACACGAACGAAACTTTCGAAAGATTTTTCGAAATTTTTTTCGTTTGTTCGAAAATTCGTCGAACGAATTTTTCTCAGATTCCGTTCGTTCGAAATTTCGTCGAACGAAATTTTTTCAGATTCCGTTCGATCGAAATTTCGTCGAACGATTTTTTTTCAGATTCCGTTCGTTCGAAATTTCGTCGAACGAAATTTTTTCATTTTTCAATCGTTCGAAACGATCTAGAACGAAAAAATTTCGATCTTCATTCGTTCGACATTTTTTTTTCGAAATTTTACAACTATAGTACCTATGGATGTGTGGGTGAATATAAGTCGCTCATGTGTGCGAATTGCGTGCGTGGGAGTTAGCGAATGTGTGTGTGTGTGTGTGTGTGTGTATGTTCTTGCGTACGCGTCGCGCGACAACGCGTTTGTATGTACATGTGCTGACGCGTGAATATTGCATGCGGGCATGCGCGTGTATGGGTTTAGTGTCGCTGATGTGTAAGTGTCGTATGCGCGGGTGGTCGCTATGTGAGTGGATATAAGTGTGTTCATGCGTGTGTGTCGCATGCGTGTGAGGATGTGGATGAGCGTGAGTCTGCTTATGCGTACGTGTTGCGGCCGTGTTGCATGTGTGCGTGCTCTATCACTTAGAAGAGCCGGCCTTCTAGATGTTATTCGCACGCGCACACGCTAACCCACAAACTCGCACGCACTCACGCGATACGCACGCATACAGCTCGTACTCACGAACACAATCGCACTAATCCACAAACTCACACGCACACGAAACAATTTACGCATACACACACGCACGTCCGCAATACGCGCGCATCAGCACACGCATACACAGACGCAAGTGAGCAACACGCACACATGCAACTAGTACGCATTAGCACGCTCCTACTTATCCACAAACTCACACGCACGCAATGCACGAAGGTTGCTGCGCTGATCAATTATGGTATAGTTGACTGCCGTGTTAAAAGGACATGGTGCGGTTGCGGACTCGCACTAAAACTACGGTAGAATCTGGCTTTTCGGCAAATTTCGTCATCGATCAGCCCCACAGTTGATATTCTCGTGAGTAGAGAGACGAATGTTGGCGCGGATCGATGACGAAATCTGGCAAAGTGCCAGATTCTACCGTAATTTAGTGCGAGTCTGCAACCGCACCATGTCCTTTAAACATTGCGGTCAACTGTACCTCATTAGGGTCAGACTGTTATTTCGAACTTTTTGAGTTCAAAATGAAACTCTAGCTAGCAGTACACCTAGGCAGCCTCCTCACAAGCACTCTAGATATATTTCCAAATTTGAGAAAAGTTGAATACGAAGAGAATTGTTTAAGAAGGACGATAAAGTCGCAAAAACGTGTCCTCGCACCTTCTGATCAGTGCCTAGTAGCGATATGGTAGTAGGGTCCTTAATATCAGTGGATCGCTAATGGACTTCATCAACGACCGTATTTGTGACGCCACCGCGGGTTTATCAAGGCCCAGTCGCAGCACTATCATATGCTCATACCGGCCTCATCGATAGCAGCTGTGACATTGGCGTAGCTGCATACCGTCGGTAAGGATCCTGATGAGACTGCGTTTCCCCATTGGACGTTGGCGCAAACTCAGTGCACCTATGTTATAGCATATGGCACCCAGTTTGCGCCTCCCTTTGTTAGCTAACTCATTAGGAGTCATGGCGACGTTATATTCGCAGCTTTATGAAACGTGGGTCGGCGGTTGCGGGGCAGTCACGCCCAATCAAAGATCCAGAAGACATCGCGGCTTTTTCGCGGCCCCACCATAGATGTCCTAATCACATAGCGGAGTCACTGCGGTCACATCGATTGTAGGGGCATGTAAAGATCCCATCCAACGCGATATTTGCAGCCCACTCGCGATTTCATAGAGGGTGGCGTACTGTCTTTATTCCGGTCCGCAGTTCCGCTCGGCATGTAAATTCAAGATAATCGTGCCGGGACCTTGTGGGAGTGGTAAGCATCTATCCCTACTCACAGAAGACTTGGGCCGTAGAACCCTTCCGAAGTGGTAGGCGTTTTCGCCCCCAATTTCGGAAGTACGTCTACCCTTAGTTGCGTACTTTTTCACTCCAACCACTGAAATGTTGTGAACTAGGGTATTCGGGCATGGCAAGTTCAGGTAGTAATCTTACCTTCCGTTCGATTCAGACCGAAAGGCGACCTATTTGGGGGTGCATCTATACTTTTGGAACGCGCCTAGATAGCTATTGACCTTGGTCTAAGCTTGCTTATGCTGCACAATTTTTACCCTAGATCTAGTTTGCTGGTTTTCATATCTCTTTAATTATACCCTGGGCTTATTGACCTTTATGAAACAGCTGCTGCTCCAGTTGCTTAAAGGAGACTAAAAATTGTCGAGAAGTGCAGCTTCCTTTTAGTTCTAGCAAACCTCTGGTCTGCCTTTGTCTACATGGAGACGAAAATTTGGAGACAATAACGACGAAATCATTCAAGCGGCAAGTGTTCCCTCTCCACTATCCATCTACATATGGGTGAGTTTATGCTTCGATGATCACATCACCCCCTCCGCATGTGAACGTCATCATCCACCGCCGTCAGCACATTGTCATATTCTATCTACTGGGAAAGATGAATTAGTGAAAAAGCTCTAACTTCCTGTATAAACTCAGGACAAGAAGTCGTGAAATTGATGGGAGGGTTGTATGACAGACCTAATCAGAACCCTGCCGAGTGGGTCGTATGGGAAAGCTGGAAAAAATGGCGACATAACCCGTAAACGAGAATGATATTAAGTAGGAGCTGATTTCAACCTTGAGACTATCTTGCGCGACGTATCCTCTGTAGAACGTCGTGATTTCCACGACCCATGCCGCGAGCGGCGCGCGCGATTCTGCTCCCCCCGTCTGTCATGCGCTCTCTCACTGTCTCTAACCCCGGCTCCGCGCCAGCACGCGTAGAAACCATGAGAATTTCGCGGTTTTATGGCCTTTGAATAGTACGGGTCGCGAGAAGATGATAAGAACGAAGGGGGTCGTAGAAATCTTGAAGCGGAACTCGTGGGGTCACTCTTACTAGGGCTTGCCTTACATTTCCAGCGGGCTTCTATTAAACCATGTGTTGATTGTTGTAGATATGGGAAACAGCATTGATAATCCGTTTACCAAATCCCCTAAATGCCGGCATGAGGATCGAATCCACGCTAAGGAGCAGTTTGACTAGCACACGCGACGGAGAAACGCTGTGCGCACTCATCGTCCCTGGGGCGCGTTAACCGACAACCTTCAAAAAATTAGTCGTTGTCCCATTTTAGCCGTCCCCCTTTATCATTTTTTGCTTTTTATTTAAGTTTTTTTTGTTTATATTGTGCTTTTTTAGACGCAATGCTTCTCATACCATCGTTGAATTCGCACTTTTTATAAAAGTTTTTTGGAGTTCTTTTTGTTTGCTTCTTGGAGCGGAATGAGAGATGATGATATTGATTCCGACGCCGACCCTACGTCTGACACAACAACAACATGAACAAAATGCAAAAAACGATAAAGGGAAACGGCTAAAATGGAACAACAACAACTTTTTTGAGTTCCCTCGGTTAACGCGCCCCAAAGACGATAAGCGCGCACAGCGCTTTACCGTCGCGCGCGGCGTGTGTACCAGCCGAACTGCTCCTTAGCCACACCCGCGGTATGGATTCGATCCACATGCCCTAAATGCCTCAGAGATTTACAGAAGATTTCCAAAAAAGGGCATTTCCATAGCTTTGCGTAGATAAAAGGGGTACACGAATGGCAATTTTCAGGATGTTCAAAAAATTGTCTCGGAACGGGCTGAAAACTTGTTTCTAGGGCTTTTTTTACAGTTTGCCGCAATGTTTAAAGGGCATGGTGCGGTTGCGGTCATATACTAAAACTACGGTGGAAGACGCCTAATTTAATTATCGATCGACAGCACAGATGATTTTCTGTGTAAGTTACGGTTTTTCTTGTTTGTTAAGACATTAATTTTGTTTATAACTGTCTTTATATCGCGAATAGGGGCTATTCTTAGTGGTTGAGGGAAATTAGCCGCTTGCTCGGGCTTCGAAGTGTTTTTTTTTTCAAAATTCTGCTTTAAAATCGAAAAAACGGCAAATTCATCTCGCATACCAAGAAAAGCCCCTATTCGTAATATTATAAGAGTCAGAAACAAAAGTAATGCCGAAGTAAACAAGAAAAAAAGAAAAACGGTAACTCGCCCCAAACATCAACGGTGCTGTCGATCGCTAATGGAATTAGGCGTCTTCCACCGTAGGTTTAGTGTGTGACCGTAACCGCACCATGTCCTTTTAACATTGCGGTAAACTGTAGATGCTGATCACGAATCTGAGGCACATTTGTCAACATTTTAGAAAAATCCGTCTGATTTGGTCCAAAACTTCAAAACCGGGGAAAATTTGCTGGAAAAACGCCACTTTTGACGATTTCGAGAATGCTATGTACGATCAAATCCCCTCAAAACTTGTACATAGGAGTTATTCGGCCTGACTAACCCGAATCTGCAACCCGTTTATCGATTTTCGATAGATTACGGTAGATTACGGTGGATATACGGTAGCTCGGTGAAAGTCTCAGATTTGACTCAAAATTTCACTGTGGGTGTTATTTGGAACGCTGAACAGGATTTTGAGGTCCATTTTTCGATTTTGAAATGTTAAGGTAAGTAGCGCCAGTTAAAAGGCATTTTGCCCACCGTAACCAGCCAGCCCTGCACGTGAAACCATATAGACTGTGCCCAGTTCTCGGTGTGTTGTACAGGATTTCCTCCGAATTCCCCTGGTCCTAGAAGTCTGGGTTCTGTAAAATTTCGTCACATCAGTTTCAACAACTCCGCTGAGAATTTGAAAACCATGCAAACGTCATTTACCTTTCTTTGTGATTCTGAAGTGTGCAGACTACATTCCTGATTTCTCGAAAACAAATTAGGGATGCTCTCGTATCGGGATCCTACCATTCTTAAGAATATTTTCCTCGTGGAATTTCTTTGCATTTTCTCTAATAATTTTTTTAGGGTGTGGGCAAAAAACAGAAGTACCGCATTCCATAAGAGGGCGTACATATGTGGTATACGCTTTTGTGAGAACTTTTTTGTAACAAACAGACCATGCCTTAAAAATATGGAATGTAAGTAACGACGCCTTCTTGACCAGAGCCTTGTAATGAATAGAAAAGTTCAAGTTACAATCATACTGGAACCCCAAGTCCCTGACATGAGACACTTATGCCAAAGTGTGGTCTTCGAGCAAGTATTATGAGGAAGACTTGATAGCCCTATCCTCATATGAAAGGTCTTCTCTGGTGACATACATAGGTAAACACTAACGTCGGCATGGATCTGGAAGAGACTTCACGTTCACTGTTGAAAGTTGGCGCAAACTCGGTGCCATATGCGATAACATAGGTCCACCGAAATTGCGTCAACCTCCAATGGAGAACACAAAGTCTCTTCAGGATCCATGCCGATGTTATGCTTCCGTCCTTTCCAGAATTCTATTCAGAGCTTTTTGAATCACAGCAATGTCTTCGTGGCCCCAATTTTTGTATACGCTTTGATGTCATCTGCGAATTGTTTGCAGACCACTGCGCAATTCTCCAGAACCAACGGAAGTTCAGCAGTTTAGACGGCAAACAGGATCGGAGATAGAACCCCTCCTTGGGGTACCCCACTCTGTGCAGTTCTTACGGATGAGAAACAGTCACCAACTTTAACTTGAAAACTCCAGCCAGTCAGATATTGCCTTATCCACTCACAGACTAAGAGATGGAGGTAAAAGTCAGCGTTCACGGTGATCATCCTCGTTGACTTTCCACAGTGAAATGATAGCCGAGAAGGATCCTAGCCTCCTAGTGTCGAAAGAGCCATAGAAAACGAGCCAGGAGCCGCAAAATAACCGCTGCAAACCAGCGTTTTGGTGCCCCAGGCACGCCTGGTGCCCCAGATCCGCCCCTCGGAATGAACAAATGAAGACTCAGATTACAGGAATGATCAAGTGAAGGAAGTGCTGATAAGTGAGCTGATCGTTACATTGCTTTGATAGGTATCATCCTTCTAGCGGTCAATTCCTCCACGCTCAGAAACCAACGTAAACAAGAGAGGGCCTAATTTTGTTCAAAAACGCGTCCTTCGTGTCCTTTTTAAAGGCACTATTCGCGAAAAACTCCATCTTCGAATATAACAAATGCTTCTCGTGGCTTTCAGAAGCAGAACAGCGTCGAAAAAAAACGGGAAGAAAAGCTACCCAGGAGCCGCAAAACCGATTAGAAAAGTGGGCGAACCCCGCCGCTGTGGGTAAGTCCGGCCCCTTTCCGCCCCTCGACGTGAACAAAGGAACACACGAATGCGTGAGTTGAGCGATGGTTTCCGATCAAAAGCCCCGTGCTTCCCTCAATTCTCAACTTCTCTCTTTACTCAGGTCAGCTCGCATACATTGGCTGCAAAAGACGGAAGTTACAAGCCTCGGGCAACTCGTCCACCATGCTTCCCTGGCTCAACTTTCGAGAGACCATAACTCCGTTCCCAGGTCTTGTATGATTCCAGGGACATCATTGGAATCACAATAGGACCGTTTTCAGGATAGGCGAAAAAACAGACAAGGGATTTTCATCGTACATAGTGCCTTTAAGCATGCCTTGATATATAGGGCACCAGACCTTCCGTAAGCCGTGAAGATATCGGAAGTGAAGTTTATCTTGAACACTGCCTTTGAGTTTTTCGATCTTAAACAGTAATTTGGAATCATCCACTTTATCGTGTGTCTTGGAAAAGTCTAGGTAAATGACGTCACATACTTGTCTCGAATCAAGGAAGTCATACAGTGAATTCGCGGGGGGGGTCGTATTGGAAAGCTCTGTAAACCCTGCCTATCAAAGTTCTTGCACCTCTGTAACGCTTCTTTCGAGCGAAAATGATACTTGTCTATTTGTAAACAGTTTCATTTTTTGAGAGAGATTTTTAGGGCTATCAATAACTGCACGACCCCTTCTTAAACTATACATACTTCTCCACCATATGCCATTGTGGGCATATGGTGGAGAAGTATCCTTAGTTTATGAAGGGGTCGTGCAGTTATTGACAGCCTTAATCACTTATTTGATCGCATAATAAAACCCTTTTTTAAATCAACAACTGTCTTCTCGTATATACATAGTGAGGTTCGCATAGCAGTGGAATGACTAAGAGGGGAGTCGTAGAAGGCTTCAGGCAGTTACAATCTCTCATTCTATCGAAAAGGGGTTTTCCAAGCAAGAGAGGTTTGGTTGGCGTCAGAAACGTTCCAACAAAAAGGGAACAATAGGTAAGTAGAATGAGGATAGTCTACAAAAAGCGAAACAATATTTTCTGAGACTAATTTCCTGGCCGATACTCTTAACAGCGAAAACAAACCGTTGTGGTACTTCACGAGGAAGACTTCAATGGTTTCCAAGAATGGACTTCAATTATTTGACGAGATTATAAGAAAATACTCTCATTAGATGCTGCACTTTGGTTTCGCTGCTCGTAGCAGCTGGAGCTAACCGTCCGTCTGTGTTTTTGGCATCATCTTCTATTCTAATGGTAAGTATTAGGTTTACATGCACATACTTTTAACGGTTCTCAGTGTAGTCAAGACCATTTTTGGAACCACAGAGTGCTTCCCGTGTAGAGCGCCGCAACGGTTTGTTTTTGCTGTTAAGAAGTATCGGCCAGGGAAATTAGTCTCAGAAAATATTGTTCGCTTTTTGTAGACTATCCCTCATTCTACTTACCTATTGTTCCCCTTTTTGTTGAACGTTTCGGACGCCAACCAAACCTCTCTTGCTTGAAAACCCCTTTGATAGAATTGTTCACTTTTATTGATATTACGAAGTAATATCCTGAAAATCTTTCAATATTTTTCGAAAAGCATGGATTGCTATAATAATCAGTAAGCAACAAACTTGTTGCGCACGCTGTCAAATGAAGCGCTACTCCACTTTCCACGACGTCCTGATGACGTCAAAAGATGCCCTATGCACTTGGCACCACCTTGGCACGACGTCCTGATGACGTCACCAGATGCTTTATGCACATGGAACGACCTTGGCACGACGTCCTAATGACGTCATCAGATGCCCTATGTACTTTAGAACACACCTGATGACGTCATCAGATGCCCTATGTACTTTATATGACACCCTGATGATGTCATCAGATGCCCTGGTGTATTTTTGATAGAATTGTTCACTTTTTATTGATATTACGAAGTAATATCCCTGAAAAATCTCTCAATATTTTTCGAAAAGCATGGATTGCCATAATAATCAGTAAGCAACAAACTTGTTGCGTACGCTACAAATGAAGCGCTACTCACTTTCCACGACGTCCCGATGACGTCAAAAAGATGCCCTATGCACTTGGCACCACTCTTGGCGCACGACGTCCTGATGACGTCACCAGATGCTTTATGCACATGGAACGACCTTGGCACGACGTCCTAATGACGTCATCAGATGCCCTATGTACTTTAGAACACACCTGATGACGTCATCAGATGCCCTATGTACTTTATATGACACCCTGATGATGTCATCAGATGCCCTATGTATTTTTGATAGAATTGTTCACTTTTTATTGATATTACGAAGTAATATCCCTGAAAAATCTTCAATATTTTTCGAAAAGCATGGATTGCTATAATAATCAGTAAGCAACAAACTTGTTGCGCACGCTACAAATGAAGCGCTACTCACTTTCCACGACGTCCTGATGACGTCAAAAGATGCCCTATGCACTTGGCACCACCTTGGCACGACGTCCTGATGACGTCACCAGATGCTTTATGCACATGGAACGACCTTGGCACGACGTCCTAATGACGTCATCAGATGCCCTATGTACTTTAGAACACACCTGATGACGTCATCAGATGCCCTATGTACTTTATATGACACCCTGATGATGTCATCAGATGCCCTATGTATTTTTGATAGAATTGTTCACTTTTTATTGATATTACGAAGTAATATCCCTGAAAAATCTTCAATATTTTTCGAAAAGCATGGATTGCTATAATAATCAGTAAGCAACAAACTTGTTGCGCACGCTACAAATGAAGCGCTACTCACTTTCCACGACGTCCCGATGACGTCAAAAAGATGCCCTATGCACTTGGCACCACCTTTGGCACGACGTCCTGATGACGTCACCAGATGCTTTATGCACATGGAACGACCTTGGCACGACGTCCCAATGACGTCATCAGATGCCCCTATGTACTTTAGAACACACCTGATGACGTCATCAGATGCCCTATGTACTTTATATGACACCCTGATGATGTCATCAGATGCCCTATGTATTTTAGATGACACCCTGATGACGCCATCAGATGCCCTATGTACTTTAGATGACACCCTGAAGACGTCATCAGATGCCCTATGTGCTTTTACATAGCACATGACACCCTGATGACGTCATCAGATGCCCTATGTACTTTAGATGATTGAACCTGATGACGTCATCAGATGCTCTATGTACTTCTAGATGACACCCTGATGACGTCACCAGATGCCTGATGTACTTTAGATGACACCCCTGATGACGTCATCAGATGCCCTATGTACTTTAGATGACACCCGATGACGTCATCAGATGCTCTATGTACTTTAGATGACACCCTGATGACGTCATCAGATGCCCGATGTACTTTAGATGACACCCTAATGACGTCACCAGATTCCCGATGTACTTTAGATGACACCCTGATGACGTCATCAGATGCCCTATGTACTTTACATGACACTCCCGATGACGTCATCAGATGCCGCATATGAGTAAAAAGTAAAGTAGTTAACGTGAATCAGTAAATAACATAAACTTGTTAGTAACTTTCCCTGTCCTTCCCATCGAAAAGTTCAGCCTACGACGTGTTTTGGCGAGTTGATCTTACCAACTGATAATATCACATGATATGATAAGCAGTAAAGAAGTAAAGTAGTTAACGTGAATCGGTAACAACGAACTTGTTACTAACTTTCTGTCCCTTCCCATCGAAAAGTCCAGCCTACGACGTGTTTTGTCCCGATTTGATCAACCTCCCCTCCCCTCCCCCCTCTCCCCCCTCCCCCTCCCTCCTCCTCCCTGATAATATCACATGATATGATAAGCAGTAAGAAGTAAAGTAGTTAACGTGAATCAGTAAATAACAAACTTGTTAGTAACTTTCCTGTCCTTCCATCGAAAAGTCCAGCCTACGACGTGTTTTAGCGATTTGATCAACCAACTGATAATATCACATGATATGATAAGCAGTAAGAAGTAAAGTAGTTAAGGTGAATCAGTAAATAACAAACTTGTTAGTAACCTTCCCTGTCCCTTTCCCATCGAAAAGTCCAGCCTACGACGTGTTTTAGTTGATTTGATCAACCAACTGATAATATCACATGATATGATAAGCAGTAAGAAGTAAAGTAGTTAAGGTGAATCAGTAAATAACAAACTTGTTAGTAACCTTCCTCTGTCCCTTCCCATCGAAAAGTCCAGCCTACGACGTGTTTTAGTTGATTTGATCAACCAACTGATAATATCACATGATATGATAAGCAGTAAGAAGTAAAGTAGTTAAGGTGAATCAGTAAGTAACAAACTTGTTAGTCACTTCCCCTGTCCCTCCCCATCGAAAAGTCCAGCCTACGACGTGTTTTAGCGATTTGATCAACCAACTGATAATATCACATGATATGATAAGCAGTAAGAAGTAAAGTAGTTAACGTGAATCAGTAATTAACAAACTTGTTAGTCACTTCCCTGTCCCTCCTCATTGAAAAGTACAGCCTACGACGTGTTTTAGCGAGTTGATCTACCAACCGGATAATATCACATGATATGATATAAGTAGTAAGAAGTAAAGTAGTTAACGTGAATCAGTAAATAACAAACTTGTTAGTAACTTTCCTGTCCCTTCCCATCGAAAAGTTCAGCCTACGACGTGTTTAGCGAGTTGATCTACCAACTGATAATATCACATGATATGATAAGTAGTAAGAAGTAAAGTAGTTAACGTGAATCAGTAAGTAACAAACTTGTTAGTAACTTTCCCTGTCCCTTCCCATCAAAAAAGTCCAGCCTACGACGTGTTTTTAGCGATTTGATCAACCAACTGATAATATCACATGATATGATAAGCAGTAAGAAGTAAAGTAGTTAATGTGAAACAGTAAGTAACAAACTTGTTATTCACTTCCCTGTCCCTCCCCTCATTGAAAGTACAGCCTACGACGTGTATTTAGGGGAGTTGATCTACCAACTGATAATATCACATGATATGATAAGTAGTAAGAAGTAAAGTAGTTAACGTGAATCAGTAAATAACAAACTTGTTAGTAACTTTCCTGTCCCTCCCATCGAAAAGTACGGCCATCGATGTGTTTATGATTTGGTCTACCAACTGATAATATCACTTGATATGATAAGTAGTAAAGGTGAAGTAGTTAATGTTAAAGCAAGTGAGTAAGTAATCATATCTGTCCACATACCACTAACTTACCCTACCTGCCCAACTGATCGCCTGGCAGTACACTGGCAGTGGCTTGGGGCAGGAACGAGGAACGAGGGACGAGGGACGAGGGACGAGGACGAGGAACAGGACACGAGGGACGTGCGTTACAAGAAAAACGCGAATTTTAGCTAAGCTTCCGCTGATCTAACTGTTACATTTTTCAATCGATTTGGCTCAAATGTTGTCAGCGGGTGTCTTCTAGACTTCTCTCACTTATATCCAGAAGGAAATCTCTAGAAAATTTGTTTTACAGGTTTTATTAACTACTTTACCAAAATCTAAGTGATCACAAGGGCCAGGCAAAACCAAACCTCTACAGCCGCTTCGCGGCTGGAGCGATTACGCATTCTATCTACATGGCTGTGATGGAAGCTTTTCTCATTGTGAGGGCTCGCACTGCAAACTTGAGGTCGTAGAAGAATTCTTTTCTTAATCCTTGTGAATGGCTTACATAACTTGTATGGAGGAGTCGTCTTATGAATGCTCAATACTTGAAAGTGTTCGTGCGTTCATTCTGAATTTTGGGTAATATAGTTATAGTGTAAAATTTCTGCAAACTTGATGAAATGGTCTTGCAGGAAATCGCAATCGCGGTGGAATCGAGGAGTGGCATGGATTCCTGCGTGGTCCCTTTGCCCTGACTAGACAAAAATGCCACGAATCTGCCGTGATTTTCGTCACCGCATACCAAGATTCGAACCATTGACCCTTCCAATCCATCGCTTTGTAGTACGCCGCGTTACCCACTGAGCCATATACGCTGCTGTAATAGGGCGCTCCCAGTGCAATAATGCTCGCGTTATCGCGGCATTTTCGGTGTGAATTCGCGGCAGCCACTTTTCGGTTGTCTCCTGGTGGATAAGCGCCATTTTCGCGGCTGTTCCGCGATACAATCTCGGTAAAGTCCATGTTCGCAGTGTAGGGGGATATCGTACAAATGAACAGAAAGGGTAGCACAGACTTCCCAAATCCTCACTGATAGGTAGTATCGACTTGCGATTATCTTCTTGACATCAAACGACTCTGGATGGTCATGTACACTGTGCAGAAGGAGAACTAAAGGGTAGTATAGACCTTTTGGAGCTCCGTTGAGGGGTTGTGTACATGCCCTGTGATATGAGGCTGCGTTCTAGAGCTGCTGATAACACTGCGAAGGTACATGTGTAGAAAGGTGGTTTTCTGTAGAAAAAAAAGTTATCGTTAAAGTGTCTTGATTGAATTCTGTACCATGAGGCATGGGATGCTATACGACATCCCCCCCCATTTGGCCGCTCAACTTCCGCAAAAATAAAGAGTTTTCTGTGTGACTGCATTTGGCTCATCCCTTTCAACTGATAAACTTTAGTGAACAGTTTGTTGCTGTTTTGGAACGAACTTTACCCTGCAGCCATTGTAACAACTGTCTCGATGTCAGAGATCCATTGATTGGCGATAAATCTGTGCTGAGACACCTTTTTAACCGAACTTCTCCGCGGCAAAACTGCCCTGTGGCAGATGGATGTCTAGCATTGGTGTGATTTCTGACGGAGAAAAACATTGCAAAGAGAAGTTTAGTTAGGCTTCTGTAGCGCGCCTGGAAAACAGCGCCATGAGTGTTTATACGGAAAGACGACAGCTGTGAAAGATGTCGAAGAATGTCCAATTAGTGACGTGAGGGAAGCCGCCTGTGGCGCCAAAGACATCAACAACAAGGCTCTCCCGACGCCGACATCTGATTGGTGTCGGAATCTGATCGCGAAATACACTAAAAACCACACGGCTGATTGCCAACCCGGCTGCAGAACAGCCCGAAGAAGAACTTGTTTGCTGCAAAAAAATGTCTCCAAAAAGAAAAACTGCAAAGATTACAAATGCAATATTTTTCGATCGATTCGGGGTAGAAGACGGCATACATGCTCGTATAAGTGGTAAAAAATGTAGTGACGCCATCGAACTCTCATGACCTGTACTAGAAGGTGTACTTAGATGGAAGTACCAAAACGGACCAAAATAACCTATTTAATCCAACAAAGATTCGACCATTTTCGACGAAATTCGCCACTCTGTGCAAAACCCTAAAGCTGATCACCTAAAGGGCTCGTAAGCGTGTTTGAGATAGCTACCGAAATACACTTTTATAGCGCAGAACAGAACGCCTATGTCTACGCAAGCGTCAAAAACGACCGCTACAGGATTATGAAGTTGGCCCCGCCATGTATTTCTCCGCCCCTATATTTGCCGTCTTCCTCCAAAACAGGGGTGCTAGGCCATTCTCATCGTCGCCGACGTTCGTAGGTGGTACAATAAATATTACAATAAGTGAACCTCACTGATCGGCGACGGTGGGAATATCCCAGCACATCCTGTCTTGAGGACGGCAAACACAGGGGGCGGAGAATTACAGGGGCGGGGGTGAGATTTTACTCGTGTAGCGGGGTTGTGGGTCGTTTTTGACGCTTCAAAATGCGTAGGCGTTGTAATCTGAGCCATACCATTCTATTTCCGTAGTTATCTCAACAAGGTTTACGAGCGTGTATGCTGCCTTTAAAGGCACTCGAAATCCTTTTTCTGCTTATCCTGGAGACGATGATTCTAATGACTCCAAGGTGATTCTAATTGTGGGGCGCGCGAAGCGCGCACCAGATTTGGTTTTGAATTGGCCACGCGCGCAACCCCTTTTTCGAAATCTCAGTTCAGAGTGAATGTAGGAATTAGAGCTAAATTGCATTAAAAAGAGCGCAAAAAGTTGGTATGTATGCACGAAAATGGTTCAGGACGGTTCACTGGTTTTCGAGTAAAAATTGAAATACCGAGCGTTTTTGTTGTTAATCTCCTTTTTTTTCAGACGGCGTTCACGATCTTGCGGGTACACTTAAAATTGAGCTAGGGAGCTCATTTTTGGACAGGAGGCTGGAAATGGATGCAGGTCGCTCCTATTCCAATTTGAGCTTGATACCTTAACTTTGAAGGGTACCTCAAAATCGTGGGTTTGTATACAAAATTAGCCGTGGAGCACGAAAACTGATTTTTTCTGCTACTGCTGTGGAGACCGGAGTGTGTGGGTGAATCTGCAGCCAATCAACACAGGTCGTCGGAGATAAGTACTGAACTTGCCCGAATCCGTATTCATGACACGTCATCGATCGATAATCAACATTATCGATTTTCGCACTATTTGCACAAAATGCGGCTAGGAGTGGTGATTGCTGATGGGATTGGTTTTCTTGGTTGGAGAATTTCGCTCATCAGCCATTATCGATAAATACCAATCAATAATATTGATTTTTCGCATGTTGCACAAAATGCCGCAATGATTTTTGATTGTTGATGGCTAAAATCACTTGTTTGGGAAATTCTTCTCATCATGCAGGATCAAGTATTAAATTAGATTTTCTTCAATCATCGACATTAGTGAGTTCTCACATAATGCACAAAATGCGGCAATGAGTGGTATTTTTTATGGTTTTGGGTCATAAGTTTCAGAAATTGTACTCATACGACAATATCGTCTGTTAGATGTTTCATCATTCCAAAATGGAAAACGTTGAGCAAAATTGAAATTAGAAAGGGAACCTTCGGGAAAATATGTGAAATTTCTGAAAATTTAGCTACCTGGCAAAAGTAGCGATTTGGCATTGGTGGAAAAAGCTTCAAAAATATCTTGAAATATCTTAAAAAATGATCTGGCGTAAAATGGCCTGGAAATATAAAAAAGCTAGGAAATGAAGTGAAATAACCAAAAATGCGATTTGGTGGTCGATCATTTCTAAGCTTCTCCGTTAAACTTATCAAACGAAATCCAGCTCGCAACAGTAAGCCATTTTTGAAAGCTGTAATTAGGGAATCAGCAAGGTCAAACTAGGCGAACTCCATTCCATATCGTGCTTGATTTCGTTGAGATAAGTTTAACGGGGAAGCTTGAGAAATGATCGCCCACCACATCACATTTGTGGGTATTTCACTTCATTTCTAGCTTTTTTATATTTGCAGGCCATTTTACGCCAAATCATTTTTTAAGATATTTCAAGATATTTTTGAAGCTTTTTCCACCATTGCCAAATCGCTACTTTTGCCAGGAAGCTAAATTTTCAGAAATGATACCACTGAATTCGAACAAAACCCCTAGGAACGGAGTTATGGCTTCTCGGAACTCGCATAAAATTGAGCGGCGAAAGGATCGTGGACGAGTTGTCTGGAGCTTGTCAGTTCCGTCTTTCGCAATCGATGTATCGTAGCGGACTTGAATAGAGAAAGAGGCTGAGAATGAAGGGAGGAACGGGGCAATCAATCGAAAACCTTCGCTCATCTTGCCACTGTGCGAGGAGGTTGAAATGAGCGTGCCAAAATGACTTCATTATGTTGGCGCCCCAGGGTGGCTTCCTCCTATATCTCGATTTTTCGGAAGAATCGAGAGTTTGCACTTGGCAGGCAGGTGAGTCTACATCACAATTATGTGGAAATCCTAGATTTCGTCCCTGAGCTGGGGCTGTGCCCCCACCGAACAGATACTCAGCCGACATCACGTCATGCTTCACAACGTAATTACGCGAATTTACACAAGGTTCTTTTCACCGAACACCTAATTTCTCCTTTCATAACACGAAAAGTGCCTAAGGCGCTATTTATACTCCTCAACGCTAGCGCGGCACGCCCGTGACGCGAGGCCATGACAACTTTTTCATCATTTTTATCATTAATCCATCTTCAGTTTTACTCCATTTATTTATTTATTTATTTATTTATTTATTTATTTATTTATTTATTTATTTATTTATTTGCTTATTTATATGAACACACCGCACGGCGCGCATATGTTCTAAAACTCACAAAACCGGGTGCGAATACAACAGAATATACGAAAACAAGATGAAACCAAAAAAGAATGCCCTAGTTTCGCTGAAGTAGGGGAGACCTCAGGGGGGCGGTCATTTAGCACCCGCAAGTTGGATTTTGAAGAATCTCATACCCAGGTTAGACGGCCCCCACCCCGGGGTTTTCCTCCCTATGAGAACTACAACATTGGGTGCAGTCGTAGGCTGCACCCCATGTTGTAGTTTCACTGATAAGCACTGGAATCAGGAATCAGTGATGAGTCATCGGGTGCCAAATGGTACGAACCCGAGACCTTATGGTCATTGGCTCCATCACTATCCTTTGCTATCGTGATGGTGAACGCGTGTACAGAATTTGATTGTTTGGAAAAAGTAATGCGCACTTTTTTCCGCTTCGCCATGGCGTCACCGCTGGAGTATTAGGGAACGTTTATACTTCCGCCGCCGAGCGGCGCGACGAAGGGCAATACTACAATATCGATCCTGCCGCGCCGCGTGATCAATATCACAGGAAAGCACTCCGCCGCGCCGCTTGGCGGCGGAAGTATAAACGACCCCTTAATAGTTGCCGCACCCGTGTGACGCGCGTAGAACGTATTCATACTCTAACGCCACGCCCGCGTGCCGCGCTGACATTGACGAGTATGAACAGCGCCTCAGCAAACCGGAAGTCTACGTCGCACCTGGGACGAATCTCCCTATGTGTGGGCATCAGTTCGAAGGCTCTGGAAGCCTAAGATGCCCTCGCCAGTTACGCAATTATTCAGTAGCCTAGTTTCGCCATAGCTCAACGTGAGGCGTTTGCCGCGATGGCAGAATGAAAAGAGCGTTACCCAACGCAGCTTTGACCTCTCGACTCCGTGAAGTTCATAAACAAGTTTCCAGGAGGACTACGCCTCCATGCGTAGGTTGCTTCATTTGCAACAAACATTCTGATGAAGTGGCTCCGCCCACATTAGGTCCTTTCGAGATAAAATTTAGACGCCATCGCATGTGTGAGATTAACGTCACATGCGATAGCGGATGAAGAAATCCGACACTGGAGCCCAGGATTTGCGCAAAGCTCGGCCTGGCCAGCTAGAAATAACCAGCTCATTTCCATGGCAGAATTCTTCTCATAGAATCAGAGCATGAGGAATATAAAAAATGCGGAGTGCACTTCTTCCGATTTAGACTGGTGTTTGATGCTCTTCCAGGGCCGGAATTATCTCAAGGTCTTTCCTTGTTTTTTTTTTCGGAAGGCGCGCCAATTTGCACCCATTCTTCGGTTTTCAGCATCCTTCCTCATGGAACTGGCGTTGTTTGACATCCGTTTTCTTGTGGCCTTGCGGGTTAGTTTTGCTGCCGGCGGATTCAGGGGTAGTTTAGATGTAGTTAAGCCCCAAATGTGGCCGACACCCTCTGATTTCTGATCACTATGAAGAAAACAAATAGCATGACATTTCACACACCACACATCTGGAATGGAGCACTCCATTTCCGGTGTGGCCCGAAACCCTCCCCAGCAGTGTCTACGAGGGAAAAAATCCGAAAATCCATTAGGAGCGTCTGCATCAGGGATTATTTACCAGAGCGAGGAGGTGCTTTTTGGCCCGGAACATCCCCATCTTTGTTTTGATGAGAGTTTCAGCAAATGAAACCCACGCATTTTATTCTCTGGGGAAGTCTTAAAGATTATTTCTCTCTCGAGGCGCGGGCGTTTGAATGCCTACTCAAGTTCGGAAATTTTAAAATCGCACCATTCGATTGCTATTCGATATGCTGCCCTTGAAAATGGTGCTAATCGAATATTTTTCGAATTTCGGACCTCAAAAAAGGGTTATTCGAATTCATTCGACATTCGAAGCCTACTATTCGAATTAACAATCGAATTCGAATCATTCGGAAAAGTTTCGAATACATCTGGGCTGGAATTCATCAACGCAAACCATGGGCTACAGTTGGGTTTGTCTCCAAGGATTGCGTGCTGATTTCGCAGGAAACCCAACTGTAGCCCGTGGTCAGCCGTTCATAAATCCCAGCCGTGGCCTGTCGCTGCTATTTGTGATCAGGGATATGCGGAAATTTTCAAAAAAAAATTCAGAAAACGGAAAACAGAAAATCGAGTTTGTCAGAAAACAGAAAGGCCAAAACGGCCAGAGAACAGAAAACAGAAATTTTTCAGAAAAAATACTCGTTGCATTTTAATTTTTTTCCAGTGAAGAGCGAGTGTAATTCTGAACTCCTTTATCATTCTCATTAGTATAATATCTACGGAACTGCACAAATGACCTATAGTAGCGATGACGCGTCAATGATGGATACAACATCATTAAAGGCATTCATCCTGAGAGTCTTGGCCGGGAAATAGTCCACCAGGATCAACCACTGTTCCTGGGGGGCGACTTCTCGAATATTTCTCGATTATTCCTTGAATACTATGCGGCTGCGACCTTGTTGTTCGCGAAATAGCCGAGACATAACCGAGCAAACATGGGTAGTTGAACCGACCGCGGTCTTGACATTCGAATCTGCCTCGTATACTTCCCTTGGAAAGCATTCATTTGCGGCTGTTTCTAGGCGAGCATTATTTAACGGCTATTTCGCGGCAACCAGCTATTTTGCTACCAATTCTCTGCTATTACGCGGAAAGCAGGCATTTGGAGACTACTCATCGGCTATTGCTCGGCCAAAACCCTCAGAGCACTCACCCGTAGGGTAGTACGTCAGCACAATGGGGGTTGCATCCTAGGGCAGATATCGGGTTCAACCTCTCGCTGTCAGCAGCAGCTGCTGACAAGGAGGGGTTGACTTCGATCTCTGCCCTGGGATGCTACAATACAGGCCACAATTTTTGCGTTTTCGGCAAAAAAAGCACAAAAAAAGCATTTCTTTCTGCTCTTTTTTCATAAATCTGTTCGAAATGGTCCATTTGGGAACCTAAAGATACGTTGGGAATCAGCATCGTGTGCTATTTCTTCTAGAATAACACATGGCTCCCTCTTCAACAAGATAACGTCGGCGTGGATCCGGAAGAGACTTTGCGTTCACTGTTGAAGGTTGGCGCAAACTCGGTGCCATATGCTATAACATAGGTGCACCGAGCTTGCGCCAACCTCCAATAGGGAACGCAAAGTCTCTTCAGGATTCATGCCGATGTTATGTAAGCAAAATTAGACATGAAACAATCAACCGGGAACGCGCATTAAACGCGATTTCGCAATTAAGGCATTTATGAGCGATTAGGTCAATGTTGTTACGCCTACATGCTCTGTAAAAAGTATGCAAATAAGCATGCTAAAAGAGAGATCTCTCGATCCTGATTTCAAATATCTCTTTAGATTCTCAAATTAACCATCATGAACAGATTTATGACGAAAGGGCGAAAAAAACGCTTTTTTGCGTTTTTTTTTTCGAAAACGCAAAAATTATGGCCTGTACTGTACCCTTATTGGGCCGAAGTGCTACCCTACGAGTGCGCGAGGAAGGTTCGCGATAAAAACTATAGGTTAATTTTCTTTATAAGAATGCATGTCTGGTCATCACCAAAGTGAAAAAAGTGACAAGTTGCATAAAAAACGCACAAAAACAATTCAGAACGGCTAATTGGTGGGTGTACGCTCATCCCCAACTAGCAAGTTTTTTACGAATGCCTGTTTTCCGTCTTCTATTTTGCTGCTAAAGCAGTTAGTAGTCTCTCGCTGTTCAGCAACTACTTTAAATGCAAAATAAAAGACGACAAAACAAGTAAGTGAAAAAATCTAGTTAATTGGGGGCGGGCTGAGACCCAGCAATAGCTTGTTTCTGAGAGTTTTTTCTCCGACTTTTCACTTATTTTCACTTTTGTAATGACCAGATCTATCTTCTCATGGAGATACAACAATAAACTTTTTATTGCGAGCCCTGCCCTTTAAAGCAATCTCACCATTGAGCTTGAATAGTACCTTGTAAAGGACTAAATAAGCTGCGCTGTTTCACAGAGCTGGATTTCATTGATTTTTTCTGATTTTTTTTCTGTTTTTCGCAGATTTTCAGAAATCAGAAAACAGAAAGTTCAAAACGGCCAGAAAACAGAAATCAGAAAACAAGAAATTTCCGCACACCCCTGTTTGTGATGTACGGCAGGTGACCGTGTGTTTCGTTTGGCTAACCTGACCAGATCAGCAGATTTCGAAATTGTTTCGCGCGCTCGCTCTCGTTCCGCCAAATTCGGAATCATTTGGCCCCTCCTCGTGTAACATAGAAATCTATATTCTTTGACATCTGCCTCGGCTGCGTGCGGCAAGTTTTTCTTCTTATCATCTGCTTGTTCTATTAGGCCAGCGTGACGGCCGATATACATCATGCTATTCGGGTAAAAAAAACCACTTTTTGTGGCCGGAATGAGCGCGCCTGTGCCGTCCGCTCCCGTCCCGATCGATACGCATGCAATGCATTGCTCACTCACAAAGGTGGAGTACAGAGTTCGTTATACGCATCTGAAGAGCGAATTGTATTCAGTATCTCCCGGGCATATATGGTGAAACTGCTTAAAATCCCGCCCCTAACCGCTGGTCCAAAGAATGTGTAAGCTCAAGACTGTCGTTTTCTGTTCCTACATATTCTATCTTCCAAAACGTGCAGTAACCTTTCGAAAGTCCGGAAACGGACTTCATACATGAGTTCAGCACCCATAATAACCCCCCCCGGACAAAGTTTGGATGAAAGCACAGTTTTCGAACTTTGTACAAAATAATAGCGTTGGGGTTCTCTCACGTGGTTACATTGACTGCTCACCTGGGCTGTTTTGAGGTTTTCAACCCGGACTTATTGAAAATATTCGAATCTATTCGGCAAACGAAAATCGACAAAATTCGTTCAAAAATGGCAGGTGAACGACGGACGGCCATCAGCAACCTCCCATAGGCGGCGTTCAGAGTTTTCGCAGCGCGACGCGATGGCACATGTCAGCGCGACGCGAAAATCGAGTCGCCTGCGCGCGAACGCTGGGCGACTATGCGCGATTGCGTACGTCCGCGATTTTCTGTATACAAACAAAATTTATTAATAAGTGATCTTATTCTGTATATTTCAGCGTAATGTATCTTTTTATCTTTTATCTGTATCTTTTACCGCTTCTTTTTGATTTCTTTATGACAACTTGCTGTATTAATGGCAAAACAACAATAAAGACATCTGGAGCAAACGATGCCTAGAATTTTTTTCAGAGTCGAGTGTACAGAATAGGGTATTTACAGGTGAAGTAAGACGGAATTACCGTCGATCACTGATCGAGAGAGCGCCGCGTCGAACACATGTGGCACGCACGCAAGCGAGGAGGTAGTGATGGGATCATTACCTCTTCGCTTGCGTGCGTGCCACTTGTGTTCGACGCGGCGATCTCTCGATCAGTGATGGATCATACGCGCCTGCCGTTTGAACGCCATGAAATACCTCAAATGATGAAAAACTTCAAAGATTCACTAAAATCGATTTCTGCCAGACACAGCACGAAACTACAGGGCTGGGATTCATGAACGAGCATGGGTCCCAGCTGGGTTTGCTGCGAAGCTTTCACATGTTTATAACGCGCCAACACCTGTTTCGGCTTGCGCTGGGCTACATTTGGGTTTCACGACACCGCATCTCCGTGCTTCTTAACCGAACCCTAGCCAGCACCTCGCAGGTGCGGTCCCGTGGGACCCAAATGAAGCCAAGCGCTGGCCGAACCAAGTGCTAACGCGTTGTTGGATTGTGAAGATTTTGCAACAAACCCAGCTGGGACCCACGTTCGTTCATGAATCCCAGCCCAGAAAAACAGACGATGAAAATTTTTCGGGGAAAAAGAGTGGAAGACACAAGAGTGAAAAGGCTCAAGAAAAATCTAGACGCCACTTGAATCCTTGATGAAGCAAGAAAAAATGATGACAATCGCACTGCGACCACTGCGTACGCAATCGTCGCTGCATCATTTGCGCGTCAAATCCGATGTATCGCGCCTCTGCACTGTGAACACCTAGCGACGACGCAACGCGAATGAGCTCTAGACGCCGCCATAGAAAACGATACGAATGTTCGAGAAGTAACCGTAGTAGGGCCTGAAATAGATGACATCCGAATCGCAAACCGTTCTCTAAGGGCGTAGTTATACACCGGCGGGACGCTGCGGAAACGACAAGACAACTGTCCCTTACGGACACCCTCACTGTGCTGAGACACTCGAAAGGAACAGTTGTCACGGAAAAAGCGCCGCGAAAGGCCGCAGCGAACAGTTATGCACGCCGCGGCACCGTATGCTTCGTCGTTTCGGGACCCAGTTGGCTGGAATTTTGCCAAACTCCATCAGATGACTCATTTTGTCATCATTCTCTTGTAATCTTGCCGTATTTAGCGGAACGAAATGCAAGAAAATAAGATGAGGAATAAAGACATTGATTGAGTGACATTTCGAAAGTGCTCCCATTTCCTGGTCTGCAATATCACGTCGCGTCTCTGTACGCAAGGTTGCGTAAGTTCCCGTTCCTCGAGTCAGGCGGCGACAAAGTCATTGCGGCACGTTTTTATTCCGCCGGTGTATACCCTCTATAAAACTTCGAAATTCACATCATTCGAGGCGCGAGCGGCGCGCGCGTCGCCTCGGTCTCCGTCTGCCCTACGCTCTCTCACTGCCTCTTACCTCCTTTCCGCTCCAGCACGCGGAGGAACCAAGTGAATTTCGCCGTTTTATAGCCTATAACTACGGCCTAAGAAGTTCTTTCTGGGGTGCGTTCCAAGAATGTTCCCACGATGCCGTGGGAGGGCAAAAAGCCTTTCCATGGACGAAATTGGTTCCCATGGCTACGAATTATAACTGTAAATTGCTTCCACTTGTGCATGGCTACGTTTCCATGGACGCGTTTTGCCATGGGAATATTCTTGGAACGCACCACTGAAGGACGCAAAGACTCTATTCAAAAGACGCGAGAGCTGGGTCATCACTTATCATTAGAGCGCGGATTGCCCATTATGAGCTTTGCGTCCCCATTGCGGCGTTTGTTATCTATCCCGCACTTTTTGCCGACTTGTCGAAAAGTGAGGGAAGAGCTGCAAACGACAATTGACAAATTCGTTAAGAAACCACCTGTAAATTACTATAGGTCAACGGCAATAGCCGCACATCCGTGGTCGGTAAGCATTGCATCGCGGTCAGTACAACTTCCATTTTTTTGCTCGTGGTCGGTACGATGGTCGCACGCGCTCAGTACGAAATGGGATACTCGCTCACGGTTGGTACCCCCCATTGTCTGAATAGGGAGCTGCGACACGGCTCCCCGAAAATGAGATATGGACGATAGATGGTGGCTAGGTCAATGTCCCAGATGCATCTGAATCTCCATCAAAACAGGTTGATCTGGGTGCTGATTAAAATTCAACGGAAGTTTCTCGAATTCACATCATCCTTGACTTCCTTCCTCCATTACATGATACTTTCCATCGGAAAGAGAAAAACACTAGATGACAGACATCTATAATGAAGCTCCGGCTCGACGGGGACTAGCCGAGGAGAATAACACATATGGTTGGCATGGATCCTGAAGAGACTTTGCGTTCCCCATTGGAGGTGGGCGCAAACTCGGTGCACCTATGTTATAGCATATGGCACCGAGTTTGCGCCAACCTTCAACAGTGAACGCGAAGTCTCTTCCGGTTACACGCCGACGTTAACATTCCTGGGATTAATTTATTGAATTAATGCAGAAATCATGGCCACTCTATTTAATCGTAGTTATTTTCGGATTCTTTGATAAGGAAAAATGTTCTGACTGTAACACGATAAATCGTTCACGGATGACACAACATATTCGGGTCGTCCAAGGGAGCCTTCGTCTGGAATTTGTCAAAAATTAGACCCAAGAACTATTAGCTACAGCTGTTCGAGTGGTGCAGGTAACCTACCGAAGCCGCAGCGGGAGTCAGACGCTTCATGGAGACCGGATTCATAGGAACCGTCGGCAAAAGCGGTGCCTTTTCAGTGGGATCTTTGTCCTGAAAAAAATGGAGCATTGGGAGAAAATACCGAAAATCCAGATCTTTTCTCTCCAATGTAGTATACTGTAGGGGTTATTTTTTTACTGGAGTCGCTCACTGTCGCCTGGTGTCACGCACCACAAGCTTTCCGTAGTCTGCCCTGTTCCGCTTAATTGAAGTTTTGTTTACGCTCTTGTTTTCCATATTGCTCCAAACCATAGAAGGAATGCACCACATTGACTGTGTCGCACTGTGTCACTCAGCGTCGCATCTGCAGCCAACAGTCGCCTGATAACCCGCGCTACTGCCCACTTAGGCCAATGATACCAAGATTTCGCGTTCGTTGTGCTCACACTTCCTTGTTTCAGCCATTTCGTATACTATCAGATAGTGGCGCTATCTACCCTCGCTTGATGCCGCACAGTGCCGCTTATGGTCGCGATATGTCGCGATCTGCCCCTTCTTCGCTTTAGATGTCGCCTCGCTTTGTAGATTCCCGTCTTATACATCCTTCTCTCCGCACTTTTTGCTGAAAATGTTGCATGCAATCAAGTCAAATCGCTATCCGCGCTCAGTATCGCACTATGTCTCGACTGGCAGTTTACTGGCTCTTGATAACACACAACGCCCGCTGTCGTTTATGCTAGCATGCTCCTCCTGCCTTCTCGACTGCTGTCAGACAATGGCGCTCATTGAGAGCTTCCACCGCTTGATGTCGCACAGTGTCGCCTATTGTCGCACGATGTCGTTATCTTTCACGTAACGCCATTCAATAAGGCACGATACTGCTCGTCGTTGCCCATGCTCCCTTATTTCTACCGTCTCGTAAGCCATCAAATAGTGGCGCTACCTCCCATCGCTAAATGTCGCGCAGTGTCGCCTGTGATCGCACGATGCCGCTATCTGCCGCTTGTCGGCGCTAGATGTCGCTTCGCACTGCAGATTGAACTCTTATATCTTTTTCTCTCAGCACTATTACTTTATAGCTTTGCTTGCAGTCAAGCAATGTCGCTAACTATCGCCCAGTGTCGCACTACGTATGTCAGGACTGTCAGTTTACCTGCTCCTGATAACACGCAATGTCCGCTTTTGTTAATTCTGCCATGCTCCCTCCTGCCTTCTCGACTGCTGTCAGACAATGGCGCTAATTGGAAGCTTCCAACGCTCGATGTCGTACAGTGTCGCCCGTTGTCGCACGATGTCGTTTGTTGCCGCTGACCGTCGATAGAGGCCGCGCACCATTGCGGTCTCTACCAGTGTATTTCCGCAGCATTTTGGGGTCATGTTGGGTAATGTAACCTTTTAAATCGCTCACTATGGCTTAGTGTCGCACGATGTCGCTTGATGTAGCTCTCTGACTCTTATCTACGCTGCATGTCGCCCACTATCGCTAAAAACCGTTTATGAGCTTTTCGCGTTGTTTTTGTTTTTTGTTTAGCTTTTCGCACTCATGTTGCCCGCATATCATTTATCTGTTGTCCCATATTCTCAATCTCTATCGCTTGTTGCCGCGCACTCTGTCGCTAAGTGTCGCAAGCTATAACTCGATATGTAATACACATCAATGTGATTTGCCTACTGCTGATCAATTTTGCTCGTTGTCCCACGTTGTCGCATTGTCGCGCTTTTATCGTTTATTGTCGCGCTATATCGCCTCATGTTCCTCACTGCCGCTCATTGTCGCGCAATGTCGCCACATGTTCCTCACTGCCACTTGGTGTCGCGCGACTTCACTGGCTATCGCTCATTAGCGCGTACAATCACACTCCGGACTACTGCCAGGTGCTGTAGTTCACGGTCGCATGATGTCGCATGATATCGCTCAGAATCGCCCATTGTCGCACAACATCGCGTGATGTAGCTCTATGCCGCTTGACGTCGCTGAATGTTGCGCTACGTGGTAGCTCGCTGTGACAGTGCTCCTACATATGATTCTAGTGCACTGCTGGAAAAAAAGCGCTTCCCCTCTCATGTATTCGCCTAACATGGTCCCTTATCGTTTGATGCACCATGCGTCGCCAGGTCTCGCGAGACATCGCTCATCGCCGGTAATAAGCTCGTTTATGCTCTTTTGCCTCCGCATTCTCAACTCCCGCGAAACATTTCGCCATTAGTTGCCTTCAGTCGTTCAAGGTCGCCAATTATCGTCCGATGTCGACAAACGTGGCTGGCTGCCGCTACTTTCTGCGGTGTGTCGCTCGCCACCGCCTACTGTGGTCAATGCTCCAATCTTTATGCTTTGTCGTAAACTCTGAGGCAATGACGCTCATTGCACTTCTATCGGTTGATATCGCCCAGTATCGCGCAAGGTCTGTCGTCTTCGTCGTCAATTGCCGTTTGACATCACTACGGCCGGGATCATATCTCCCAAACAAGCGACAACGACTGTGCATGTCGGGCAAATCGATTTTCGGTCGATATTGATGGTAAGAATTACGTCGCGTCGCTCGTCGAAGTATGATCCCAGCCTGACTGTCACCAACTGTCTGGCTGCCGCCAACTGCTACCCCCCCCCCTAGAATCGTCCAATGTTGTCCCGCACCGCCCATTCTCGGAAATTGACCTGAACTCGGTCTTTTTTTGCAGAAAGCCGTGTTCATTACTGGCTGCGTTTACCTGAGGGAAAGTAAAGACTTGGCTTTGAACTCACCACTTCCATGCTTTGCCTGGACATCCTCTTTTTAATCTTCTTCACTGGCACCAAGTCAGCAGCCACGTGAACATCCTTCACAGTCTGCGTGCCCCCGGGATCCGTGGTCAGCTCTAGCGCACGATTCACATCCTTCTCGTCGTAGATCTCACCAATCACCTAAATGGGCGGAGTTCGAACTGTTGATGGGTGCATGTCGTGATCACTCCTATACCTCTTCGAGGTTATCCTCCAGTGTGACAATCCCAATCACATGGTAACATCTGAGGTCATAAACATAGTCCACGACAATAGCCAGCGGAAAACCGCGCTTCAGCTCCAGCATCAACTGAGCCACCGGTGTCTCAGCACTGACGAAACGGAACTGGAAAGTCAGCATTAGAAGCGTTGTGGATGCGTATTGATTTTTTCGCGCGCAGGTGACGCCAGTTAACTTACCAGTGTGCTACGATGCCACAGTTGCATAATCACACCGACATGAAGATCTAGTGAGTCATCGATCAGGAGCAAATCCTTCACGTTTAGAATTCCTATGACCTAGAAAAATCAATATCGTTGATGAAATTAGTATTGCCATCAATCAATATTCAATTCAGTACCTCAATCAAATACTTTCTTCAGATATTTTACTACGCTTTTATAGGTTCCTTAAAGGCAGTGTTCACGATAAATCTCGTTCTCGAGGTCTCGGTGTGAAACACTAAGTTGGCAGGTGCTGTAAGTAGGGTCGAAGAAAGCAACGAAAACTGGCCAGAAATAAATACAAACGGCTTTGAAAGCTCTCCCGGTGCGCCTACCTATCCCGGTCCGCCCCCAATCGGACAAGCTTGTGGCGCCGCACACGCTTCGACGGCAAATTGCCAAGTATAGTGGATCCATCCACGGCAGGGACCGATGCACAACCTCTGCCGGCGGTGGTGGTGGGCGCCCGGCGGAAGGGCATCGATCGATTGCTGGCCGCACAGCTGACCAGCACCATTGCATTTTCCTCTTTTCATCCCTCTTCTGCTTTCTCCTTCCACCTTTCTATATTTTTCCTCCTTTTGTTTGTTTCTCCATCATTGACGAAGCGTTCTCATTGCCTGTGCGTTTGATTCACGTATCTTCGTCAACAAACTACGTGATGTTAAACTTTTTAGTGCAAATTCTTTTTTTTAGATTAATATTTCATCGCACACGCAATTAGAACACCAAGGTAATAATGGAGGAAGAGAAAAAGTAGGAGATAGATAGAAATATGGAAGGAGAAAGCAGAAGAGGGATGAAAAGAGAAAAATGCGTTGGTGCTGGTCAGCTGTGCGGCCGGCAATCAATCGATGCCCTTCCGCCGGGCGCCCACCACCACCGCCGGCAGAGGTTGTGCATCGGTCCCTGCCGTGGATGGATCCTCTATAACTCTGCCGCAGTTAGCATTATCGATTCGCGCAGATTTCGCGATTAGCGCGCTTGCCGAAATCAGCAGGGCCCATGATTCTCGTCCGCGCCCTGAATTTAGAAACCGTTATTCTGACTTATTCTGGACGTTTTTCTTCGCTGTTTCTTCACTATTAGTTACCTCACGGCTAAAAAATCCCATTTTTGGGTCGAACTCGAGTGCGATATTCATCGTGAACACTGCCTTTAATAAAAATGTATCGAGCGCGCACAACTTTGCAAAAAAGTATTAGTCAAGCAGGAGCAACCACAAAGTCGTTAAAAGAGTGTATGGGTAGAGAAGGAGCAAACACAGTATTGTTAGGAGAGCATTCGGCTCAAGAACGAGCGCTCTCTACTCATCAATAAGGTTTGGTTTGAAAAAGAGTGCGCACACCGTACAGAGAAGTGCGTGAAGTTTGAGAAATAGCAAAAACAGAGTCATTTTTAGAATGTATGGGTCGAAAGAGAGAGAGAGCGCACATGATTGTAAAGATATTTGAGCTAGGAAGGAGAGCGCGAAACATCTTGAAAAAAGTTCACGAGTTGAGAAGGAGCGCGCACAGCTACGCAGGATCGCGTGGGAAGGGTGTTTGTTTCAAAAAGGAAGGCGCACAATGTCGTGAAGAAAGGGCTTGAGCCGAGAACGAGCGTGCAAACATTTTAGGAAAATTCCTTGGGTTAAGAAGAAGAGCATTCAAAGTTGTTAGAAGCGTTCAGGTCGAAAAGGAGCGCGCACAACCATTTAAGAAGAATGTTTGGGGTAAGAAGGAGCGCGCACAACGTCGCGAAGACAGTTTTTAGTCAAGAAGGAGCGCGCACAACTATATGGAAAGCTTTTATGGGTTAAGAAGGAGCGCGCACAACATTGTAAGAAGAGTGTTTGGGTTAAGAAAAAAAGCACACAAAGTAGTCAAAGGTGTCTGGGTCGAGGAGCGTTCACACCGTGGTGGGAAATCATGATAGGGGTTAGAGAGGAAGCGCGCAGAGCGTTGGGTATAAGTTTGGGAAGGAGCGCGCACAGTGTTTGAGAATCGTGTACGGGTCGAGACGTAGCGTCCACAGTGTCACGAAAAGGGTCATGCGTCAGAATAGGACGCATAGTGTGGGCCAAGTAGGAGCGCGCACAAAGTGAAGTGTATGGGTCAAGAAGGAGCGCGCACCAACGTCGCGGGAAACGTACATGTAACGGCAAGGGAGGTGGTCATAACGCCGTGGAGAGCACGTAAGGGGTCGTTTATACTTCCACAAGCGGCACAGTGATGTGCGATCCTATAATATCGATGGTGCCGCGCCGTGTGATCAATACTGCAGAAATGCATCGTGTCGCGCCGCCCGGTGTCGGATGTATAAACGACACCTAGGGGTTAAAAGAGAGCGCTCACAACGTCGTGAAAAAAGGTGTATGCGTACGAGCGAAAGCGACAACGACGCGACCGCAATCACGGGAGCTCCTAGTCAAACTGCGGGAGTCGCTCACTCTTGTTGTAGAAAATCTTGTCTGAGTAGTCGTAGCAAACTATTTAAAGTTTTTAGGCGTATAAAGGAAATAATAGATTTCTCAGAATAAACGTTTCTCACAGAATTTCGATCGTCAACTCGAAAGACTGGAATTCTCGTGTGGCGATTCTCGCTCAGCTGCCGTTTCAATTTGGCGTTGACTTCCGTTCGGTCGGATATCATGAAGACCTGAAGGTGATCTTAGCAGAAAAATGTTTTTTTAGACATCCAAGAAAATTTTGCATTTTTTGTCAGGAACGTCATTTTCAGACAACCGACTTTTTCCACAGGCGTCATCACATCGCGTACTCGTCGCACTTGCAGATTCATCGCGTTCTCCACCACATCGGCCATGTTCACCGACTCGTACTTCTGCTGTCGCATCAGACCGCCTAGCATTCGACGATCCATTGAGGTGCGCATTTCTGAAACAAAAGAGTTTTGATTTGCACTGGGAATGAAACAGTTGAATAATCAAAAAATGAAGGAACGGAGCGCAAAGGCGGCCCTGGATGCGTAGCACCAAAATATTGCGCAGGCTTAGTGCTGACTTTGTCTTGCCTATGTGCCTTGTCAACCTTGTCAAGGTTTATTATGTTCTGCAAACTATAATAGCTTACATACCCTTTGCTAAACTTCAATAGAATAACGGAACATGTGATAATTTTCCTGTTTGGAATGCTCCTGACGATGACATCACAATGCAGCACAAGATGAACAACTGCTGAGATTGTGCTCCATTAGTCATGGGCGCATCCTAACACCAATCTCTCCCTCTTTATATGCCTTAGTCGGTCCACACTTTTCTTTACGTGAGAAGATTTGGTATTCTAGGTGTTTAGAAATTCCCCTAATGGGCTGCCTTTGTGCTGGCGTCGTCCTGCAACGATCGATAATGAAAAGGTCTGAACATCCCCCACTCGAAGCAAATCTGATTTTTTTCTGGTATTTAGGCGTCACTCTTTTACGCTGATTTCGCGCACACATAAGCGTATTTGATGGCGCCATCACCATGAAGTTCAAAATATTCAGGTGCTGACATCGTGCTGCAATTATTGTGGGCGTACTGCGCTTCTCTGAGCCAAATTCCGGTACGCAATTGCGTCTCGACATGCTTTGCGGCCGCACGCGCTTGAGTCAGTCGAGCTTCCAGCGCCAGAGCCGACTCGATGTGGCTTTTTTATACAGTTTTCTATAATTGTTTTTAGTTTCCAGTTTCCAGAACCCACCTAGAGTCAACAGATCGGCGGACGCAAAGCTTGTCGAGACGCAATTGCGGACCGGAATTAGGCCTAGAGAAGCACAGTACCCTATTGATAATTATCCCCCGATCTTCCTTCGTCAACTTCTATCTCGCTTTTGTCATGAAGATAAGGTGCTTGAGGTTATCAGTGCACCTCTAGTTACCCTAATTTTGTGCTGACTCAGTGCTGCGTCGGACGTTAGTAAAAAAAATGAAATTTTCTCTTCTCTGTGCGTTTTTTTTGCATGAAGTCAATAAACCAGATGAGTGTTAGAACTTTTTTTACGTTAGTCACGCCTCTTGTATTGATTTTGTGATGTGTTTTTGCTGCATCAATCAATAATGAGCAATTTCAAAGAGCGTTGTGACTTCTCCCATGGCGGCTTTGATCAGACATGAGCGTCTTAGACGTCGTTCAGAGTTCATTCGCGGCGCGTCGTCGCTAGGTGTTCACAGTGAAGTGGGGCGATACTTCGGCTTTGACGCGCAAATGACGATCGCTCCGCGTCGATCACGTCGCGTACCATTGCAACGCGACGCGATCGTCGTCGCGAGTGGACATGCTCGCTGCTGGTTTCTTCTTTGTTTTTTTTTCTTTTTCTCACACCCAAACTTGACAATGAAAACAATAAAATGAGCATATTCTGGACCACTTGCACCCTAACGAACACAAAAGAACTGCTGCTAACTTCAGCCAAAAGTTGCTTGTTTGCGTACGTACGCTATTTAGCGTAATCGCCTAGCATTTTCACACCTGAACTCCTACGCGACGCGATTTTTCCGTCGCACTGACATATACCATCGCGTCGCTCCGTGAATACTCTGAACGCCGCCTTAACGACAGTGACACATTGCAGCACAAAAGCAGCATTTGCTGACATTGTGCTACAATAATTGTCGATGTATTGAACCGAAAACCATACCCTCATTGTATCTTGTTGTACATATGTACATTTGCATTTCACTTCAGGTATTACGATGGAGCGACGGAATTTTCAAGCCGTACCTCTAATGTGCTCGTTTTGGGCTGACATCGTGCTGCATCGGTCGATAGTGAGCGGATCAGAACTATGACCCATTTTTCCGAGTCTTTCATTACGAATTCCAATAATATGCTTTCAGGAACTACTGATACTGTGCTGATTTTGTGATCTAGCTACTGCACCAATATGCAATGGACACTCCCGAGATTTGTTCTTCACCATGGCTTTTATGGAAAACTTGTGTGTTTTAGAGTGTGCTGACAATGTGCTGCTTTGATTGGGGACGTAATCTGCTCATAAAAATTCCTCACTTTGTATTCCTTTGTCGACTTCATCTCGCTCTTATTAGGGCGATGATGTGTTCGAGGTACTAGGTGGTCTTCCTATTATGCTGGTTTTGTGCTGGCTTAGTGCTGCATCGGCCTATAGTGAGCGGAGGCGAACTTTTCATAATTTTGCAGACTTAATAGTCTTCGTCTGGCTTCAACAATCATGACTAGGTGTTTAAAGTATTTGACAGTCAATCTTTTCATGTTGACTTTGTGCTGTCATAATACTGCACTAGCGAGACCTAGCGAAGTTTTCGCTCAAAAAAATTTTCACGTCCGCTAGCTTCCTGAGGCAAATTATTCTGACAAGACGGTGTTGACTGCCTTCCGTATATCCGAAAGTTGCTGTCCTATGGACTCTCCTGAGCAAAACTGGCTGCCGGACATTTATAGCAGGGCGTAGGGTACAAAAAACGTGGCATAAAAAAAGCAAAACATAAGAAGCCAGCGGTAGATCGTCGGTTGTTACCGGCATCTTATTTACGACCCCTTCCTTCTGTAATGTACGCAAGCTATTATTCTCGCTCTACCATCCCCGTCATGTTGGGAAAAAAGCACTCGCATTTTAGATGTGGTTTCCCTTGTTGACCAACACCATGCCTTTGTTCTCAATAAATGAAATATGTTCGTTGATGTTTACGTTTTTGTGAAGCAGATTTTGATAAGCTCAGACGTTCAACATATATAAAACTGGTTTATCGAAGTTAGTGAATCAAAATGACTGAGCGGTTGTATTGAGTGGCGAACAGAGATGGTGCGGAAGTGGAGCTGCTGATTGTTTCGTCAGACTGGCGAGGAAGTGTCTCCAGAGTTTCGCGTACTCATCAAAACGCGTTGCACGCCTCTCAAGATACATGATTTCCTATCTGTTTTCTTCGCTACACAAAGGCTAAGATTTCGCATGAAAAATTGAGAAAATCTCGCTGACTCAATTCTACTTTCTTCATGACGTCCTGCACTTTTCCACTGCGGCCCTGCTAACTCTATGACGTCCTGCACGTTCCCACCTGGGTCCTTAACACATTTCACGACGTCCTGCACGCACCTACTGGGGTACTGCACCCATTCCATGACGTCCTGCGCATTCTCACTGGGAACCTGCGCACTTTCTATGATGTCCTGCACGCCTCCATTCGGGTTCTGCACACTCCCACTGAGGTCCTGCACACTTCCTCCGACGTTCTGCACACTTTCTATGACATTCTGCACACTCCCATTTGGGTCATGCAAACTCCCACTGTGGTCCTGCACATTTTCTCTGACGTTCTGCACTTTTTCTATGACATTCTGCACACTCCCATTTGGGTCATGCACACTCTCACTGGAGTCCTGCAGGCTTCGTATGACGTCCTGCACACTCCTATTTGGGTCCTGCACACTCTCACTGGGGTCCTGCACACTTCCTCCGACGTTCTGCACACTTTCTATGACATTCTGCACACTCCCATTTGGGTCATGCACACTCCCACTGGGGTCCTGCACACTTTCTCTGACGTTCTGCACACTCCCATTTGGGTCCTGCATACTCCCACTGGGATCCTGCACACTTTCTACGACGTTCTGGACACTCCCACTGGGGTCCTGCACACTTTCCATGACGTTTTGCACAATTCCATTTGGGTCCTGCACACTCCCACTGAGGTCCTGCACACTTCCTCCGCCGTTCTGCACACTCCCATTTGGGTCCTGCACACTCCCACTTTGGTTCTGCACACTTCCTCCGACGTTCTACACACTCCCATTTGGGTCCTGCACACTCTCACTGGGGCCCTGCACACTTTCTATGACTTTCTGCGCACTTCCATTTGGGTCCTGCTCACTCCAACTGGGGTCCTGCACACTTTCTGTGACGTCCTGCACACTCCCATTTGGGTCCTGCACACTTTCTATGACGTTCTGCGCACTTCCATTTGGGTCCTGCACACTCCCACTGGGGTCCTGCACACCTTCTGTGACGTCCTGCACACTCCCATTTGGGTTCTGCACATTTTCTATGACGTCCTGCACAATTTTTGTTACGTTCTGCACACTCCCAATGGGGTCCTGCACACTCTCTATGACGTCCTGCACACTCCCACTGTAGTCCTGCACGCTTTCAACGACGTTCTGTACATTCCCACTGGGCTCCTGCACACTTTCTATGACGTCCTGCACACTCCCACTGGGGTCCTGCACACTTTCTATGACGTCCTGCACACTCCCACTGGGGTCCTGCACACTCACCATGACGGCCTGCACAGTCCCACTGGGGTCCTGCACACTTCCTATAACGACCTGCACACTCCCACTGGGGTCCTGCACACTTTCTACGACGTCCTGCACACTCCCACTGTAGCCCTGTACGCTTTTTACGACGTTCTGTACATTTCCACTGGACTCCTGCACGTTTTCCATGACGTCCTGCACACTCCCACTAGGGTCCTGCACACTTTCTATGACGTCCTGCACACTCCCACTGGGGTCCTGCACACTTACCATGACGGCCTGCACAGTCCCACTGGGGTCCTGCACACTTCCTATAACGACCTGCACACTCCCACTGGGGTCCTGCACGCTTTTTATGACGTCCTGCACACTCCCACTGGGGTCCTGCATACTTACCATGACGGCCTGCACAGTCCCACTGGGGTCCTGCACGCTTTTTATGACGTCCTGCACACTCCCACTGGGGTCCTGCACACTTACCATGACGGCCTGCACAGTCCCACTGGGGTCCTGCACATCTTCCTATGACGACCTGCACACTCCCCCTGGGGTCCTGGACGCTTTCTCTGACGTCCTGCACACTCCCACACGGGTCGTCCATACTCCCACTGGGGTCCTGCACACTTACCATGACGGCCTGCACAGTCCCACTGGGGTCCTGCACGCTTTTTATGACGTCCTGCACACCTCCCACAGGGTCCTGCATACTCCCACTGGGGTCCCGCACACTTACCATGACGGCCTCGCACAGTCCCACCGGGGTCCTGCACGCTTTTATGACGTCCTGCACACCCCACTGGGGTCCTGCACACTTACCATGACGGCCTGCGCACTCCCACTGGGGTCCTGCACGCTTCCTATGACGACCTGCACACTCCCACTGGGGTCCCGCACGCTTTTTACGACGTCCTGCACACTCCCACAGGGGTCCTGCACACTCCCACTGGGGTCCTGCACACTTACCATGACGGCCTGCACAGCCCCACTGTGGTCCTGCACACTACCACTGCTGTCCTGCAGACTCATCAAACCCGAAATTCTGTACGGCGTCCCGTAAAATATTACCCAAGACCTGTCGCCGTGATTAGAGCGTAGCACTTCTACCTCTGGATGACTCATAGAGGTTTTCATGACCCACGGCTGAAATTGCGCCCCACGGACAAACTCGGTGGCCCCGAGGCGCGCAAGAGGTGATTCAGGCTGATTTTTTGGTAATCGATGAGTGTCCCACCCACGCAAATGTTGGTACCATTTCATCCCTGTTTTTATCGGCCATTCCGAAGATTCACGGGAAAACACGATTACACACACATACATACATACATACATACATACATACATCGGGACATAACTGCTTTAAGTATAAGGATTAATCGATGGCGAGCGGATCCCAAAAAGTTACCAATCTGTTCGTAGTGTTGTTCTGAGTGGCAATCATAATTTTTGCTGGCTTTGTACTGGAAAAGATAAATTTATTGGGTGCATCATAATCAGCAGCACAAACTCGGCAGGTGCTGCCATTGTGTGTTTCAGTCAGCCGCGAAATTCAGATTTGCGAGAGTAAACGCATTAAATATTTGTCGACCACATTTTCCCCGCGAATTCTGCGAATTTAACCAGAAAATATCGAAGAACTTACCTTTTCCAACGGCAAAGTCGAGCAGCTTCGACAATGGGTAGCTAGCCGGAAAGGTGAGCACCATGAAGAAAACCATCAGGTGTCGACAGCGGCTTCCGATCGGAAGAGCGTACCTGAACAATTACGTATAGCCGTAATGGAGCTGAGACAGCACAAAGTCAGCAACCACTGACTTCGTTCTCTGTCAATCAATAGTGGGCGGATCGTGGAATCTTCTGTTTTGTAATGTTTCAAGCGATCGAATACACAGAATGGAAATCACGTACGAGCAGTTTGGCTGGCTCCCCAGCGATGAAGCAAACGCAGCGTTTTGCATCGCGCGCGTCGCATCATCGCACCTGCCGAACTAATTCTAGGGGCCGCCCATTCTGTGTATTCGATCAACAAACCTTCATCTTGGCTCATCGCTATGATTCACAGCGAGGAAAATCTTCATGTAAATCAAATAAGTCAAATAAACTGAACAAGTAAATATATAAGTGAATGAATAAATAATCAAGTAGATAGATAGAAGATTATCTCGATCTCAAAGGGCGCCTTGATCTGATTGGCGCAACTCTCAAAAAAATTGCCGCGTCAGTGCCGGGAAAGTACCGCGACCCTCGAGTGTGCCGCGATAGTTCCGCGATAGTACCGCATCAGCTCCGCATTAGAACCGCGCCGGCTCCGCGGTGGAACCGCGCCGGCTCCGCGAGGGTGCAGCAGTGAACCCGCGTGAAGTACGATGTACTATCCTGTGCGGTGAAACGAAGTTGTCGCCGGTTCAATTACCCAAGTTGAAGGTACATTTCGTATTTCTTTGGACGCGAAAGTGGCGGTAATCTCTTCACCTACTAGACAGATGACGTAATGAGCGCAGGTGCGTATTTTTGTTCTTATGACCCCCAACATCATATCAGATCCTCTTCCAGAGCCGCTGCGGCGCTGTCGCGGAGCCGAAGCGGCACTGCGGCATCACCGCTACGGCTTCGCGGTAGTTCCGCCACGGCTTCGCGGTAGTGCCGGTGCGGCTCCGCGATAGTGCCGCTTTGGTGCATGTAGGCTCCGAGCCGGCACTATCGCGGAGCCGCCGCGGCGATTTTTCTCAGAGAAGGGACGCTTTCACACAGTGTATCTTCGGATTCTCCCGACCACTCAGCTGAGTCAGGGGATAAGCAGCGCAGTTGCGCGCTCCCGACGCAGACCAGCTTAGCTGCGGACGGCGCTAGCGGACGCGTCGCAGCGCGCAACGCCCAGCTTCCAAGGAATGACGAGGTGAGCAAGCCAAGCGTCTCTAACTCTCAAAAAAATGCTCCTTGCAAGCCGCAACGCGACCGCTTGCGCCGTCTGCACCTTAGCGACCAGCGATTGGACTTGTTTTCTAATTCATGTTTTCACCGCGTTATTACCTTCCTAGAAGATTTCACGAATTTGAGAATTCGGCACTTTCCGAGTGAGTTGTTCACTAGTGTGCATTCATATAGAAGGACTGAAACGGGAATTCTAAACGGTTCTACGGTTCTCTCACCATATATATATATATATATATATATATATATATATATATATATATATATATATATATATATATATATATATATATATATATATATATATATATATATATATATATATATATATATATATATATATATATATATATATATATATATATATATATATATATATATATATATATATATATATATATATATATATATATATATATATATATATATATATATATATATATATATATATATATATATATATATATATATATATATATATATATATATATATATATCCTTATGCTTAAAGCAGTTATGTCCCTGATGTTTGTATGTATGTATGTATGTGTGTGTGTGTGTATGTGTGTGTGTGTGTGTGTATGTAAGTGTGTGTGTGTATGTGTGTGTGTGTGTGTGTGTATGTATGTGTGTATGTGTGTGTGTATGTATGTGTGTGTGTGTATGTGTGTGTGTGTGTGTGTGTGTATATATGTGTGTATGTGTGTGTGTGTGTGTGTATGTATGTGTGTGTATGTGTCTGTGTGTGTGTGTGTGTGTGTGTGTGTGTGTGTGTGTGTGTGTGTGTGTGTGTGTGTGTGTGTGTGTGTGTGTGTGTGTGTGTGTGTGTGTGTGTGTGTGTGTGTGTGTGTGTGTGTGTGTAATTGTGTTTTCCCGTGAATCTTCGGAATGGCCGATCAAAACAGGGATGAAATGGTAGATACCAACATTTGCGTGGGTGGGACACTCATCGATTACCAAAAAATCAGCCTGAATCACCTCTTGCGCGCCTCGGGGCCACCGAGTTTGTCCGTGGGGCGCAATTTTAGCCGTGGGTCATGAAAACCTCTTTGAGTCATCCAGCGGTAGAAGTGCTACGCTCTAATCACGGCGACAGGTCTTCGGTAATATTTTACGGGACGCCGTACAGAATCTCGGGTTTGATGAGTCTGCAGGACAGCAGTGGTAGAGTGCAGGACCCCAGTGAGAGTGTGCAGGACCCCAGTGGGAGTGTGCAGGACGTCATAAAAAGCGTGCAGGACCCCAGTGGGAGTGTGCAGGTCGTCATAGGAAGTGAGCAGGACCCCAGTGGGACTGTGCAGGCCGTCATGGTAAGTGTTCAGGACCCCAGTGAGAGTGTGCAGGACCCCAGTGGGAGTGTGCAGGACGTCATAAAATGCGTGCAAGACCCCAGTGGGAGTGTGCAGGTCGTCATAGGAAGTGTGCAGGACCCCAGTGGGACTGTGCTGGACGTCATGGTAAATGTGCAGGACCCCAGTGGGAGTGTGCACGACCCCTGTGGGAGTGTGCAGGACGTCATAAAAAGCGTGCACGACCCCAGTGGGAGTGTGCAGGTCGTCATAGGAAGTGTGCAGGACCCCAGTGGGAGTGTGCAGGACGTCATAAAAAGCGTGCAGGACCCCAGTGGGAGTGTGCAGGTCGTCATAGGAAGTGAGCAGGACCCCAGTGGGACTGTGCAGGCCGTCATGGTAAGTGTTCAGGATCCCAGTGGGAGTGTGCAGGACCCCTGTGGGAGTGTGCAGGACGTCATAAAATGCGTGCAAGACCCCAGTGGGAGTGTGCAGGTCGTCATAGGAAGTGTGCAGGACCCCAGTGGGACTGTGTAGGCCGTCATGATAAGTGTGCAGGACCCCAGTGGGAGTATGCAGGACCCCTGTGGGAGTGTGCAGGACGTCATAAAAAGCGTGCAGGACCCCAGTGGGGGTGTGCAGGTCGTCATAGGAAGTGTGCAGGACCCCAGTGGGACTGTGCAGGCCGTCATGGTAAGTGTGCAGGACCCCAGTGGGAGTATGCAGGACCCCTGTGGGAGTGTGCAGGACGTCATAAAAAGCGTGCAGGACCCCAGTGGGGGTGTGCAGGTCGTCATAGGAAGTGAGCAGGACCCCAGTGGGACTGTGCAGGCCGTCATGGTAAGTGTGCAGGACCCCAGTGGGAGTGTGCAGGACCCCTGTGGGAGTGTGCAGGACGTCATAAAATGCGTGCAAGACCCCAGTGGGAGTGTGCAGACCGTCATGGTAAGTGTGCAGGTCCACAGTGGGAGTGTGCTGGACGTCATGGTAAGTGTGCAGGACCCCAGTGGGAGTGTGCAGGATCCCTGTGGGAGTGTGCAGGACGTCATAAAAAGCGTGCACGACCCCAGTGGGAGTGTGCAGGTCGTCATAATAAGTGTGCAGGACCCCAGTGGGAGTGTGCAGGTCGTCATAGGAAGTGTGCAGGACCCCAGTGGGACTGTGCAGGCCGTCATGGTAAGTGTGCAGGACCCCAGTGGGAGTATGCAGGACCCCTGTGGGAGTGTGCAGGACGTCATAGAAAGTGTGCAGGAGCTCAGTGGGAATGTACAGAACGTCGTTAAAAGCGTGCAGGACTACAGTGGGAGTGAGCAGGACGTCATAGAAAGTGTGCAGGACCCCATTGGGAGTGTGCATTACGTCACAAAAAGTGTGCAGGACGTCATAGAAAATGTGCAGAACCCAAATGGGAGTGTGCAGGACGTCACAGAAGGTGTGCAGGACCCCAGTGGGAGTGTGCAGGACCCAAATGGAAGTGCGCAGAACGTCATAGAAAGTGTGCAGGACCCAAATGGGAGTGTGCAGGACGTCACAGAAAGAGTGCAGGACCCCAGTGGGAGTGTGCAGGACCCAAATGGAAGGGCGCAGAACGTCATAGAAAGTGTGCAGGACCCCAGTGGGAGTGTGCAGGACCCAAATGGGAGTGTGTAGAACGTCGGAGGAAGTGTGCAGAACCCCAGTGGGAGTGTGCAGGACCCAAATGGGAGTGTGCAGAACGTCAGAGAAAATGTGCAGGACCACAGTGGGAGTTTGCATGACCCGAATGGGAGTGTGCAGAATGTCATAGAAAGTGTGCAGAACGTCGGAGGAAGTGTGCAGGACCTCAGTGGGAGTGTGCAGAACCCGAATGGAGGCGTTCAGGACATCATAGAAAGTGCGCAGGTTCCCAGTGAGAATGCGCAGGACGTCATGGAATGGGTGCAGTTCCCCAGTAGGTGCGTGCAGGACGTCGTGAAATGTGTTAAGGACCCAGGTGGGAATGTGCAGGACGTCATAGAGAGTTAGCAGGGCCGCAGTGGAAAAGTGCAGGACGTCATGAAGAAAGTAGAATGGAATCAGCGAGATTTTCTCAATTTTTCATGCGAAATCTTAGCCTTTGTGTAGCGAAGAAAACAGATAGGAAATCATGTATCTTGAGAAGCGTGCAACGCGTTTTGAGGAGTACGCGAAACTATGGAGACACTTCCTCGCCAGTCTGACGAAACAATCAGCAGCTCCACTTCCGCATCATCTCTGTTCGTCACTCAATACAACCGCTCAATCATTTTGATTCACTAACTTCGATAAACCAGTTTTATATATGTTGAACGTCTGAGCTTATCAAAATCTGCTTCACAAAAACGTAAACATCAACGAACATATTTCATTTATTGAGAACAAAGGCATGGTGTTGGTCAACAAGGGAAACCACATCTAAAATGCGAGTGCTTTTTTCCCAACATGACGGGGATGGTAGAGCGAGAATAATAGCTTGCGTACATTACAGAAGGAAGGGGTCGTAAATAAGATGCCGATAACAACCGACGATCTACCGCTGGCTTCTTATGTTTTGCTTTTTTTATGCCACGATTTTTATACCCTACGCCCTGCTATAAATGTCCGGCAGCCAGTTTTGCTCAGGAGAGTCCATAGGACAGCAAGTTTCGGATATACGGAAGGCAGTCAACACCGTCTTGTCAGAATAATTTGCCTCAGGAAGCTAGCGGACGTGAAAATTTTCTTGAGCGAAAACTTCGCTAGGTCTCGCTAGTATACGCGCTAGGTCTCGCTAGTATGCGCGCTGTGTCTAACAATATTTACCAAATTTCAATAATCTTTTTTCGCAGTTTTTTTTTTCGAATGCTGATTTGTTTAGAGAGCGGAGATGGTATACGCAGAACAAAAACTTTTTGATTTGGTGGTCAATATACTGACATTCTGCTCCATTAATCGATAACAGACGTCATAATTTTCAAGAGTTTTTTCTATACTGCGATGATGGCTTTTGTGCTGACTCTGTGCTGGTGTTGGGCTAAACATGTTTCAGCTACTCACTTCGTGCAAATCACTTGAGGTATGACCTCGGAGAATACGATGATGAATAAGGCTGGAGCAATATTGGTAAGAAATAGTCGATGCAGTGACGAGAGCACCAGTCCAGCAATCATTCGATCGAATAGCAGAACACAAATTGTATTACATATTGTATTACCTTGCAAAAATATTACAATTACTGTAGACGATTCCTCCTTTTGAAAAAAAAACAGTTATCTCACCTAGTAAAATTGTGCACAACATGTAGTTGCTGTTCTCTCGAATCGGAATAATGTTCGCAGCATAGCGACGAGTCTTCGGATTCTCATCGTATTCACGGATTCTCTAAAATTGCCACATTATTTGGTCGCCACGCCCATTCGGACGAGTTTCGCCGGCAGAATTTGAAGCCTGGTTGGAAGTCATTCTAACCCACATATGTCAATTTCCCACATAGATCAGGCAACAATCGATTTATATGGTACGGAACACGTCGCTGGCACAAAAACAGCAGCTCAGACAATGAGGTACGCCAGTCGCAAGCAAAAATCGAGATTCGTAAAGACCGCGGGGCAACGCGCACAGATCGCGTGGCGATGCGCATCGATCGCGCTAATTTGAGCGCCGAACGCGAGCGAATTTCGTACCGAAGGTCGCCCATCTCGCCGTCGGTAAGCAGCTCGTCACTGGTAGATACACTCCATTGCCTGAGAAGTTGAAACTCTTCCGAATGGGCGGGGCGTGAACAGCTGGCGCGTTACTGCAGGCGATCGTTGCCCGGTAAATATATCTAGCACTTCTGACAAATCTTGGTTCACGTTTTCTGTCTAATTAAATTTTATATTTAGGATGTGCCGGAATTCCGCCCACTTGGACGAGTTCTCACACAGTTCGTATATGGCAAAACTTTTCATTTTACCCTGTCGATTTTCAAGTTCATGTAAAATAAATTGGCTGATAAGAGTACATTGTTGAGAAGAATTCCTTCTCGAGTCTTTCCTGGGAAATTCATCCAAGTGGGCGGAGCCATATCAAATTCTCTTAGGTTAACCACGAAACCCCAAGTAATTCACTGAATTCAAAGTTGGGTTTTCCGCTGGCTATTAGTCTTCACGGGAAGCTGTTATTAAAGGCAGCATGCACGCTCGTAAACGTAATTGAGATAACTATGGAATTAGAATGGTATGGCACCGATCACAACGCCTCCGCATTTTGAAGCGTCAAAAACGACCCAAAAAGACGCTACACGAGTGAGAAGTTGGCCCCGCTCCTGTATCTGCCCTCCCCCTGTGTTTGCGTTCTCCCCCAAAACAGGGCTGCTGGGCCATTACCACCGTCGGCGATGTTTGTAGGTGGTGGAATTGGTACAATAAGTAAACCACACACATCTATGACGGTGGAAATGGCCAAGCACCCCTGTTTTGGAGGAGACGGCAAATACAAGGGGCGGGCAGATACAGGGGCGGGGCCAACTTGTGGGTCGTTTTTGAAGCTTCAAAATGCGTGAGCGTTGTGTTCGGTGCCATACCATTTCAATTCCTTAGTTATCTCAATTACGTTTACGAGCGTGTATGCTGCCTTTGTGAGTCAGGACATGCCAACAAAAACTTGTAGAGCGGAGGCGAGAACTACGCTCCACCCATTAAGACTAATTATTCTGAGAGAATTTTGAAACAAGTGGAGATGTCTTAAAGGCAGTGTTCACGATAAAAAATGTGTTTCAGTTTCCACTAGGAATGGGTAGTGGAGGGGCAAACTATAACGTTGACGTCGGAAGAACGCATGAAAACGAGCCAGGAAACGCTTTAAAAGAGCCCGAAGTTGCCACTTCGAGCGCAAGGCAAACCTGAAAAGCGCAACACACGCCCACCGACGTGAACAAATGAATGCTCAAGATCGTGAGATTAGCGACAATTTCCGATTAATAGCCCCATTTTTCTCTTTATTCTCAACTTCTCTCTTCACTCAGGTCAGCTCGCATAGATCGGCTGCGAAAGGCGGAAGTTAGAAGCTTTGGACAACTCGTCCACCATGTTTCCTTAGCTCAATCTTTGAGGGACCATAACTCCGTTCCCAGAATGCCTTGTACGATTTCTGAGACATCGTTGGAATCAGCATGGGGGCGCTTTCAAGATAGGCAAAAAACAGAAAAGGGATTTTTATCGTGAACACTGCCTTTAAAGGCAGTGTTCACGATAAATCTCGTTCTCGAGGTCTCGGTGTGAAACACTAAGTTGGCAAGTTCTGTAGAGGATAGGGTCGAAGAAAGCAACGAAAACTGGCCAGAAATCAATAAAAACGGCATTGAAAGCTATCCCGGTGCGCCCTCCAATCGGACGAGTTTGTGGCGCCGCACACGTTTCGATAGCAAATTGCCAAGCAACTCTGCCGCGTTTAGCATGATCGATTCGCGCAAATTTCGCGATTAGCGCGCGCTTGCCGAAATCAGCGGGGCCTATGATTCTCGTCCACGCCCTGAATTTAGAAACCGTTATTTTGACTTATTCTGGACGTTTTTATTCGCTGTTTCTTCACTATTAGTTACCTCGCGACCAAACAATCCCATTTTTGGGTCGAACTCGAGTGCGATATTTATCGTGAACACTGCCTTTAAATTAAATTTAAAGACTCGTCCAAGCCATAATCGACTTATTCTTAGGAAAATTATGGCACTGAGTTTGACATTTTTGGGTGGAAACTCGTCAAAGTGGGAGCTCCATGACACGCCCACTGGACGAGTTGGCAAAGCTTCCAGATACTGGCGAGAAATTCGGTGTTATACTACTGATGCTCTAATTTCGAATAAACCAATTGTCTGTATGAACATTATCAGAAACTAATTTTCCGCACACGCCTTTGAAGTTTTTATCCATAAACTCATACGAGTAGGCGGGAATGTAACTGTTTGTTCTGCTCTGCTATGTACTTCAAGAAATCCCAAAGCTTTAAGACACTTTCGCCTCCACTATCAGTCTGAAGGAAAACTGTTATTTGTTATCAGAAACAATCAGCGTAGTGGGCGGAGCAGACGCGAATGACCCGCCCGTTTAGGCGAGTTTTCCAGGCGCACCGCTTTAATAGAAAACTCAAAATTACGATATTCAAGGAAAAATTCAGCCCAAAATAATCAAGCGGTGAAAATAAGTTATGGGTGCGTCATGAACTTCTAAAAAACCTCTTTTGGTACTCAGACGAAAATTTCGGATCTCCCCCGCTGTTTTGGGCGAGGGAGATCCAAAATCATTTGCGCGCGAGGTCCCCCGCGAGATTTTTGGGGCGGGGTTCACATCGGAACAAACGGGGGAGTAGAATCGGAGCTCCCTAGGGTACTGGCGATAGCAGGATCGTCAACATGTTTGAACAAAAGTTTCAACAATGTTGCTTGTATAAAAGGCTTCTCACCTCACAGTGTGCCTCAGTCGGCTTCTCGGAGTCGAACCTGGAAGGTGGCCTCGAGTCACTTACCAGAAGATCCACCAGATGGCGGAGGATAATTTTGGTTGCCGAGGGGAGGGGTGTGTATGAAAAGAGGGGTCACCTCGATAGTGTCGAGGCTGGGGCCCCGCTGAACAGAGCCCATGCCGCTAATGGCGAAAGGGGGACACCCGAGATAGTATCGCGGCTGAACTTCCTTTCATTTGGGACTCCTCCGCTGGTTTGTTCGGAGCTGCCGGTGTGGTGTGCCGGCGGAGTATCCCCGTTTCCCCCCTCGGGAGATCCGAAATTTTCGTCTGAGTAACTCGTCCGAGTAGGCAGGGCGAAAGGGTAACTCGTCCTGGCGACCACAGTCGAAGTGAGGGGCAGGGTTTCCCTTCTACACCAGTTATTTCCAAGTGGAAACGAATTGACACTAGTTCGGGGGGGGGGCACTCGAGAAAATGGAATGATTTATCAATGAAAATGAAAATTTGCGCTGATATCATATGTCTAATCGCGTTATAAGTCATTGTTTTGTTGGACATTCCATGGAAACACTTCGATTTCTGAAAGCGGTATCATTCATTCTTCAACTCAATCCTGAGTGCCCCCCCCCTCCAAACTAGTGCCATACCGTGGAAACTACACATGCCGTACTCCCGAACTCCATTGTAGAAAACAGGCGATGCGGCAGGAAGCTCCATCCCCCGCTAGTTCAGACGAGTTTTTTGGAAATAAATCGAATTTTTCAATTTTTTTTTCATTAAGCAATTAAGGGCACAATAGTCGACTGCTAGGAGAAGACTGCGAAGCGTAGCTCCGTGATTTTTGTTGGAGCCTGGTTTATCATTCAAGGAATCTGGTCTTGATGGGCGTGGCTCTGAGTCACCTCGTGATTGGTGGGCTCCGCATTTGGGGATACTATGGATTTTCTCTTCCAAAACAAAACTTACACGAAGATCATCCATATCCAATGACATAAGAGAGAGATTCAGACCGGTGAAGAGGGCGCTGAGAAGCAGAAAACAGCAGTAGAGTACGCAGAGCATGGGTAGCAGAGGATCTTCTGAAAACCAGCATCTGCGGGAGGACCGCCGGACGATGGCGGGCGAGCGATACCCATCCGCCAACGGGCCGAGCCCAGCCTTGCATCAAAGGTTTTTCGGGCTGATGGCGGGTCGACACATTGACCATATGAGGTCGTCATGACCGTCTTCTGATGATAGAGCAGTGGCTGCCCGCGGACCGCCCGCCATGCACCCGCCATCAGTCCGCAAAAGCAGTCTGGATAGAGGCTTACTGAGGTTTTCCATGATCACAGCTCGAAACTCGGAAGGTTTAGCAGGTGGCTTGGTGCAGACGAAGACTGGATACATCCATTCGTCACGATATTCTTCAAACTGAAAGGTGTCTAAATAAGACGCGTGACCGTCGCAATGCGTTGCGGACGCGTTGCACTTTACCTTATTCAGACGAGTGACGATGTATGTGTTTGACGTCTGATGGATGTCCATATGTATCGATCGATCGTCTGTAGGCTGCTCACATGTTGCTGATGGATGGAGCCACACCTGCAACCTACAGGTATAGGACAATGAAAACTAAAGACTTCGATGTTGAGGCTAGGGCTTACCTCGGAAATGTTTTCCACATTCTCCCCAAGTAGGACGAGGTCGTCCAGCTCATTTTTGATAATCGGGAGATCGGTTATCCTGAAGAACATTCAACATCTGAAATGGTTGATCAGCGTCCGGGAAAGCCTGCCTATTGTCCGTATGTTCACATAATATGTCGATTGCTAGAACGCAAACAAGCGGATGACACGCAGACCTTCCGGAACAATAGGCAGGCCTTTCGGTGCGATGGGTAGGCTTTTCGGAGTTATAGGCATATCTTTTCTCATTCCGAATGCCAAAAGAATGGTTCGTGACATGACAATTCATAGATGTGTTGTCTTCTTCTGAGTATGTTCAACTATGGGTATTGATCCGAATCGCGTTGCGACAGGATTCGGTATTATCCTTGACAGGGGGGGGGGACACTCAGGCTTCAAAGCAAGAATGAAGTTTTTCTAGAACAACACTGATTGATAGTGGTATCAGGTATCTGATAAAAGAGTTTTTCTTTATTTCTATGTATAACTATTTACTGCCCCCCCCCGTCTAGGATAGAGCTCGGTATTATACACGGTTCTGAAGATCACTGTGAAACAGAGCTCACTCGTAGTATATCGCCATTCCGTAGAAACTAGCCACAAGTGTGGACCCGGTTGTTGTTGTGTTCAAGACTGGAGTGCTACTTTCATTGATCGCATCTGTGGCAGTTGTCTGGAAGCAGCAAGAGTAGAATTCTTCAACGACATAAAGTCCTTACCGGAACGCGATTCGGTCCGCAGTTGCGGCCAGCCGCTTTTGCAGCACGCAGCATGACAATAATCGCGATGGAACCACGAGTAATCGTGCTGGGACCACATAGTCACGGAACGATTATCTTTATGCTGCGTGCTGCAACAGCGGTTGTCTGCGAGTGCGGGCCGAAATTTTGATCCGACAAGCACTGTAGTTGACGCATCAGTTTTTTCTTGGAAAACGGAATCTTTTAAAGATTCTTCGGAACCGTTACGGAATAAAAACGGCTAAGAAGCCGGAAACGAAAGATAACTAAAAAATTCTGGTCGCGCAGCTCCTCCCCTAATCTGCTGCTGATCCCAGTGCAAAACTAGTCGGAAGGGGGGAGGGGCACTCTAGAAAATGAAATGATCCAATCATAAAAATAAAAATTTGTGCTGGTATAATATGCCTGACGTGTTATCTGTCATTGTTTTCAAAAGAACTTCATAGAAATACTTCGATTTCTGATGACGGTGTCATTTACTCTACAACTAAATCCTGAGTGCCCCCCAACTAGTTTTGCACCCTAATCCCTTAGTTGTAGAGTCAATTGGGTGGTCAATCAATTGGGTGCTCATATCCAGCCCACCCCCCCCAATCGCCTCCCTCCAGCTGGCTCTAAATTTTTCTAAGTTTTCACTACAATTTTGGCATATCTTGAGCACCGGTGGGGCTGTTTTCCTAACTTCTTGCCCGTGCGGAGCCTCAACTGCTGACCCCTGGGGTGCGTTCCAAGAAGGTTTCCATGGGGGAAAATGGGTCTGATAAGATATAACGAATTATAGACTGAAAGATAGGTTCGTTTCAAGCGGTCTCTTGAACTATCATTGGTTGGTATCAATATCAAATACGATTTCCTCCCGTGGAAATCTTCTTGGACCGCACCCCTTGGGAGGAGGACGGCGCGAGAATGAAGACACACCGCTCTCCACTTCTTTTATGCCCTACCCTTTACCAATTGGATATCACTAACTTTGTTTACAAGAGCCAAATGGGGGGGGGTGGGCTGTATAACATTATTCGTAGAGCTTCTCCTCAATTGAATTTTCCGGTCCCTCCCACACAAGTGCGACAAGGGGATTTCAGAGTGGCTTCGCAGCGCAACTCGCGCCGCCGCTCCACAGAACGAAAAGAAGTTAGCGTGGTTTTGGGATGTCGCAGAATCGACGACGCGAGCGACAAAAATGGTTGACGTCACTTCATTCGCGTGACGTATCGATCACCCCAACCAGCTCGCGGCGGCTAGCGGCACGACGAAATGCAATTCTGTAATATTGATCGTGATCAAAATCCTAAAATTGCACTTAGCGGCGCTGCTCGGCGGCGGAAGTATAGGCGTGCCCTGAAATCCCCACCCTCGCTGCAGTTGCGCGGCGTGCTTTCTGCTGCCACTCCCCAGCCTTTCCACACATCCCGCGACAGCGAGTTTCGCCGCAGCGCTTCTCTGAAGTCCCTAACACCCTGATCATACTTTTGCAAAAGCGAAGAATGCGGATTGAAACCGTTTGGGGGGAGGCACTACAAGCACGCTCATGCCGATCATTTTTTCCGCAGGGCTACCGTAACCCTCCTTTAAAATTTTTCCAAGTGTTAGCATGGTTATGAGCACATCTTAATAGCCAACAAACATGTTTGCACAATTTCGACCTCCTCAGCCACTCCCCAGTGGCTTCTCGAGGAGAGCGGTGTGTGAATGAATGCATACCGCTCCTCCGCTCTTTTATACCCCGCATGTTATGAGCGTGTGTTTACATTCGTTATCATGTTTTGTTCAAGAATGGTTACGGTAGCCCTGCGGAAAAAGTGATCGGCATGGGCGTGCTTTTGGGGGCACTCAAGAAACTGAAATGATTTATTCATGAAAATGAACATTCGGGCTGATATCATATGCTTATAGCGTTATCAGTCATTTCGTGGAGACTCCATGGAAATACTTCGGCCCGTACTCAGGTACTGAGGACGACGGCCGGCGAACCTCTATGCCGAAAACAACGGACGGCGCCCCACATTTTGAGGGTGCCGGCCAGCGGCGAACCATGCTGCATGTGACGCACACGCATCGCGGATATTGGCTTGCCCGCGAACCACAAAACACTCCACGCCATCTTTAATTGAGGCCGTTTGGAAAGACAAACTCGAAGCTAACCCTCACGGCGGCTGCGGGAGTTATTTTGTCAAATCACCGCTTGCTGTCAATATTTTCACACAAATTCTTGTTTTGCCATCGGGAATAGCTCGCATTCAGGAGAACAGGGGTGCGTTCCAAGAAGATTTCCACGGGAGGAAAAATGAAGCTGATAAGAGCCGACCAATGATAGATTGAGAGACCGCATGAAATGAGCCTATCTGTTAGATTAACATTCGTTATATCTTATCAAACCCATTTTCCTCCCATGGAAATCTTCTTGGAACGCACCCCAGGAGCCTCACTTGAGCCCTGTCTGAAGAAAATTGGTTTCATTGTGTTTTAAAGGAGGGAGCTGTTTGCTTCTTGTCTTGCCCGAGTGGCGGACAACTCGTCCACCTTGCTCTCTTCACACCGCTGCAAAGCAACACAAAGTGGGATCAGATTCCTTTTCGTAATTGTGAAGGTGTGCGCTTCATACAAGGGTTTTGCACACGAGGAGGTTTCAATTCCTGTCCGAAATCCACGGGTAGCACGTGCGTTTGGACGAGTTACACCCCGCAGCCGCCGTGAGGGTTAGCTGCGAGTGAAAGACAATTGATAATGATCACGAATGATCACGTCGTAACAAGCTTATCACATGCACAGCCGGTATAAAAGGCGCCTCATCTCACTAGAGTCTTCAGTCGGCATTCTAATGCCGGCCCTGGAAGGTGACTTCGAGTCACTCTCCGGAGGCCAGCATATTTTTGACCGCTTAGGGGATAGAGGTATCTCCACGGCTGGGTGGGGGGGAGTGTCCGCCGTGATCCGCGGGGAGGGTGGTTCCTCACCGCAGACTGCGGCGGACCGAAGCGGGGCGTTTCTCCGTCGTGGGGCCGGGGTGACGTGCTTGAGGTAAACAATAATACAAATAATGATCGCGGGCTATTCGGTAAAGGTCGGCGGGCCGTCGACATACGGCTGGCCGGCGAACCAAAAGCGGGCGGCCGGAAGACGGAGACCGCGGGCCAGCTGGGAAAGGTTCGCCGGCCGTCGTCCTGAGTACCTGAGTAGTAGACCCACCACTGAGTCAGGATGATCTGGGGTACGTTCCAAGAATATTCCCATGGCAAAAGTTTTCCATGAAAGGCGAAGTGGAAGCAATTAGCAATCACAATTCGTGGTCATGGGAAACAAGTTCGGCCATGGAAGGGCTATTTGCCCTCCCACGGCATCATGGAAACATTCTTGGAACTCACCCCTGAATGGGTGATAAGACGAGCCCGAAACTATTCAGACAAGACTCAGACGAGTCCGAAATCGTATCGAGCGATAGATTGCATTCAAGCGGTCGGTGTTGCAAAGCCATGATGATGGGGGAATGATGATACCTGTGATTACAAGAACAACCGACCATTATTCTCTACGTGGTCGTTCACGATTCGACCAACTCCATGCTCCGTTTCTCAATAAATGGAATGCTGTTTGTCTCGTGGAAGCCTATATTGATATTGATACATTGATAAGCCGAAATCTCAGCTGAATTATTTAAGTTACTCCTTTGCTCCTTAAAACAGTCTCGAGCGCAGTCCTGACCTGGCACGCTGTTTCTCTCTCCTCTAGCCAAGAAGTCAGTCAGATCTGACTGAGTGATTCAGCTTATCTTGTTTGTTGCTGAAATTCTCTGTTCACCTAGGTCGCTATCCTACAACACGTATGTCTGAAATGTGTGCGGCTCATCTGAATTCTTTTCAGAACATGGATTCAGATAGGCTGAACTGAAATTTTCCCCGGTTTACTACGTGCCTTCGACTTCTGAAAGCTGTATCATTCATTCTCCAACTGAATTCTAAGTGCCCCCCCCTAGCGGTGTCATACCAAGAATGCCGCGGAATATAAGCAGAAAAATGAGAAATCAGATGTCTGATAACGGTATCAGACATCTAATTTCTCATTTTTCTGCTGATATTCCGCGGCATTTGCCGCTCCCGCAAAAATATGAATAGGGTGTACGGGGGCTTTTAAAGTTCCATGGGCCGATCGCTGCGATAGCATGCTTTGAATGGGAATTGACATGCTATGCGAAAATCCGATCGATTCTCATGATTATCACGCTATCGCATCGCACGGCGATCGAACTCTGAAATAAGCCATAGAAGTTCAGAGATCGTTCGCGACAAATGACCAGAAAATCTTTTCCTACAGTCGATTACGAGTCTGTAGCTTGTCATCGATCATCTTCTAGATGTCAGGGAAATCTCGAGCTCAACCGTTTTCTATTTCACTTTATCGTATATCTCCCGTGCCAGTCGCTAGCTTGTCCCGCCTCTTGACAAGCACCACAGATGGTTCGCGAAAATCTGTGTGCTGCCATAAGTAAGTAAGACCACTTATTCTGCCTCATAAGGTCTGTCCGACTGAGACTGTGCATCCACGCGGTCGGCGTGCGTGTCGAGCTGCTGTCGCGAGGGTATTTTTCGAACGAGCCTCCCCACAGCTGTTAGCAGCTGATTGCTATACGACTCAACATTTGTCTAATATTCACGCTAACCGATAAGCAGGTCCTAAAAGTACTACGGAAAATGCCGCTCGACACGCACGCCCGACCGCTTCGAAGACAAAGTCTTATTCGGACAGACTTGAAGTACATTTTTGCTTATTCTTAGGTCGCAGCGGTGGACGGAGCATGCATACCGCATGTTTAAGAAGAATGCAGACCTCAAGCAACGCAGAGCAAGTGATTTTCGCGCGATGCCTTTGCCGCTGCAGCGAAGTATGTTTCTGGGGTTGAACCTACCAATAAGACTAAGATAAAACAATTTAGGCGAGGAAGCTCACCACAGTGGAGGACAAAGTCGTTAGTGAAGGTTGATCTGAGGTTGGTGACAGAAACGTGGACGGTTCGAATGGAATCGTCGTCAAATCTCGAGTGGATGATTCTGATGTATTCGGGCTCTGAGTAGTACTCTGAGGAGCTGGGTTGGTGAGTGAAGTAGCTGTGAACGAAGTTGTGAAGCTTGTGGATCCACCCAAGGTGGTTAGTTCCATTGATGTCGAGTTGGTGGAGGAAGATTTATCTGAGACATCAACCTGAACCATTGCAGAGTCACTGGGGAACATCAGACTTTTCGCCCATAACATCTTGGGTTACACTCACAGCGTGAACCATTCCGATGATAGAGAGCAGCGCTAACCGCATTCCACGCTGACAACATAGGGGATGAATGTTTTTCGCTTTTAGGGAGCCTATTTCAATCCCATTTCATATCAAATCACTATCAGTTTTCAGTTCAGTGCTCTTGTTTGGAGGACCTACCGTTGCGCGCTTGGAGTAACTAGCAGGGTCAGAGTTGATGCGAAATTTCGAAGTCGTTGCGAGGCCTAGTATTTGTAAAGAGTCAAACACTGTGACTCAGTTCCAGTCGCGCGAAGTCGATATGAACGTGCGCGGCGTTGCGGCAGGTCCTATTAACGAGTGCCATGAAACGAAATAGGGCTTCTCTCGCCTTCTGAATTGAATTGTTGGGACACAGTCTCGATCGAATAGTGAAGAGACCACGAAGAAAAGCGCTCAGAATAGGCTGAAATAAAAATTTCTAACATACGTACAGGCTCAGGGTGCAAACGAGCTTACGCGTTCTACTAGTTTTCACAAGCGCGCGCGAATGGCAAAATGTGCGCGAATCGATCAGGGTGGAAGTGGCGAGATTGCTTGGCAATTCGCCATCGAAAAAGTTAGCGGCGCCACAAGCTCGTCAGAACGGGGGCGGGGCGGGGCTAAGCAGGCGTACTGGGCCAACGGAATGTTCACTTCGCGGCCGTTTTTATCGATTTCTGTCCCGTTTTCACAGCTTTCTTCGACCCAATATCCTCCAGCATCTGCCAGCATAGTATTTCACTTTGAAAACCTCAAAGACGAGATTTATCGTGAACACTTCCTTCAATCAGGGGACCTACCACGCCTGAAAGGCCACACTGTAATCGCTTCGCGGAAACTATGAACCCGGCCTACAACTTCCATAAGGGTAAGCGTACGTGGCTCTAGAGGGCATATTCAGGGCACCAAGCAACTACTTCTGCAACGCCTTTAAAGGTCTCCTGAGCCAGTGCTATTAGTACTAAAAATATTGAATCTAGAGGACCAGCGTAACGGTGAGTCCCCCGTCAGACCTTGTTGATCGACAAAGTTCCACCCGGTCGATACGCACCGAAACAGTGACAGACGGGTGAGCAAAATCTACCCAATGAGTCCATCTGTGACCGTCCGTCCGCAATCCACCCAGTCGATGCTGAAGTTCCACGCGCGCATACGGGCAAGGCGAATGCATTCGCGGACAGTTCTTCCGTCCCGGACTCACGAAGCGTTTTTAGTGGCAAACGCATCTGCGAAAACGACTAGTATTGCTAGTACACTTTGTGCACCAATGGTAAAACTGCTCAGTATCCCGCCTCGATCTGCAGATTCCAAGCAATTATATGCGTTTTTCGAGCTTCACGTAAAGGCAGGGGTACCCATCCTCTGTAAAACGTCTTAATTCTCACGACTCATGGCGCGCGCGGCGCGGGCGATTCTACTCCCTCCGTCTCTTATGCGCTCTCTCACTGCTTCTAACCGCAGCTCCGCACTAGCACGCGTAGAAACCATGAGAATTTTGCGGTTTTATAGCCTTTACCCATCAGACATTTTTAGGGTGTTTTGCAACTTTTTTTTGGATTTGGCTGAAAACTTGTAAGTAGGGGTAATCTAGGGTGCTGAAAACGAACCTGGGATCCGTTTTTCGAAATTCTGAGGTTTGCTGCAGGTTACGTTAGGTACTGTGCTTTTCTGGGCCGAATTCCGGTTCGCAATTGCCTCTCGACACGCTTTGCGGCCGCGCGCTTTTGAAGCGGAAGAGTTCCCAGAGCCGCAGCCGCCGATCTGTTGACTCTGGGTGGGTTTTGGGAACTTGAAACTGAAAAAAAATTGGAGGAAACTGTATAAGAAAGCCACATCGAGTCGGCTTTGGCGCTGGAAACTCGACTGGCTCGAGCGCGTGGGGCCGCAAAGCGTGTCGAGACGCAATCGCGGACCGGAATTCGGCCCAGAGAAGCACAGTACATTGTCATTTAGGTGGCGAAACCCACCTTCGCATTTCGAAAATTGACAAATGAACATTAAACTCGTATCCAGCATCCCGAACAAACCCTGCATAGAAATTTTGAGCCAATTCTGGGACTTTGACCGAACTGCCGTATACCCCCGTAATTAATCTACCGTGAGCTGTCGAAAGTCGATAAACGAATTTTAGATTCGTGTTCAGCTTTCCAAAAATAACACTACAGAAACATTTCTATAGTAGCGTTCGGGAAATCGTCAAAAGTCACATTTCGCCCGTTAATATACCCTCGATTGGAAGCTTTGAACGAATTTAGTCGAAAACTTCGGAAAATCGGCAAATGATCCCAAGCTCCGTGATCAGCGCCCCAAATAACCTTTCTGGGAGGACTTCAAGGGCGAAGGACATCACAAAAATTATTTTTCAGATTTCATGCTTATCTTCGGGAGAGCCACTCTCTGATCACAGTGGTATCTCTGAAATCGTCTAAGACCCCCTACGAGCGGAGATATGGCTCCTTGAAAATGCCTGCATTTTGAGGGCAAAGGCTTGGTGGACGTGTGGTTTCAGGCTTGTATTTCTCTTCATTCGCAATCGCTGCATGAGAGCAAAACAGGATGAGGAGATAGACCGGCAATGGACTGAAGAACGACGACACTTTGGGAATTTACCACCCATCTAGCCGCTCTCGAGTTCGTAAATCTGGTAGGGGGCCGGGCCTGTGGTGGTGGGCGAAGGGGATCGGGCCTGTGGTGGTCGTTTAAATTTCGCTTATTTGAAGGATTTGAGATCTCGCATTTGGCACGTGTTATGCTGTAGGTGTCTGCTACACAATCGAATGAAAATCACCAAATTCATGTCTGAGGGTCTACTGTGCCTTCGAGCCAAATCTGAAACAGTTTTTAACGCGTCCAATGCCCACTAATTGATAAAAGTTAACGCTCAACCAACAATCCGTCTCCTCTATAGAAGATCGTAGTTCTCACGACTCATGCCGCGAGCGGTGCGCGATGCTGCTCTCTCCGCCTGTCATGCGCTCTTTCGCTGTCTCTAACCTCGGCTCCGCACCAGCACGCGTGAAAACCAAGAGAATCCGCGGTTTTACAGCCCATACAAGGCCAAAGCGCTATCACTCTATGCTGGGTTCGAAGAATGCTTTTTCACCCAGACTCCGTACACGGAGGTTACTGTGAACGCTGAACACGATTATGATGTCCATTTCCAGATCCGGATTTCTTAGCGTTCCGGAAGGTGTAACGGGGTTCAGTGGCTTTCTGATGACGAGCACGAGACGATAGTAGGATACTCTGAGAGAATCCCCCGCGATCGTTCACGGATAGAATCCCCTCGGTTTCTGGTAGGGGCCGAGAGGATACTAGCATGGGGCTATCGCGTAATGATCGCGAGATTCTGCCAGACTCAAACCGAGAGCGTACCGCGTTCGTTCATCGTTGCTCCCACTATGCTCTATAGCGGAACCGCGAGGAATCGAGCTTGGGCCTATCACGGAACGATCGCGAGATTCTTCCAGCTTCAACCTGAGGGCAAATCGTGTCTATAAATTAATGTATTCTGGTTGTTACATCGCGAAACCGCGATGAACCGAGCCCGGAACTATCGCGGGACGGTCGCGAGATCCTGCCAGTCTCCACCCCTGATCGTACCGCATCCATGCCCTCTCGATGTTTCACCCGAGCGAGTGTTGCCTATCAGGGCAGCACGGAGCTATAAGGTATTGCCCTTGCCGTATTCCGTGCTGCTTTACAAATCTGCACATCATGAGAACGCGGAACCGGGGGGAAACGATCACGGTACCATCGCGGATCGCGAGCGCACTAAAGTACCAGCGCGGTAAACCTTTCAACGATCGCGGTACCATCACGGTACGAGAATGCCAACGGATGAGCCAATTGGGTAACTATCGCGGGACGAACGCGGATCGCGGGACTAGGGGGAGACGAACACGGTACTACCGCGGATCATGGGAGCATCACGGTACTAGCGCGAAAGAATCTCTCAGAGTAGTACCGTTTATTGCGGTAGTCGTAATAGCGAATGATAATGGGCGACGCCCAACACCCTTGCAGAAGCAGGAGGCGGGGCGAAGATGATGGGGTCATCATCGCAAGCGATGATAAGGTGCAATGGGCGCGAAAATCAGGTAAAAACTTTTTTCAGAGTGATTTTAGGCAGCTTCGAAGGACATATCCAGACTCTACGTCCAGAATTGGTCCTAGAAAAGTATTAGATTGGGGAATAAGTTCGTTCTGTTCTTTTTTTTAAACACCTTCATTTGAACAAAAAACAATATTTATAACAACAAATTAATCATTTATGTATTACCCGCCAAGGTTTACGACCTCCTCCCACCTCCCGACCAAATTGTTGATGCAGTTCCGCCTAAAATCGCCCGGTCTGGTGTCGAAGTCGTTGCGTCAGTTTTTGATTTCCGCTTAGCCGTTGAAGGTAACACCCCTCATTTGATTCGACATGAAGCATAAAAAGTTCTATTCGGTTGGCGCAAGGTCTGCAGAGTACGATAGATGCTAAAGCACCTTCAATTCAAGCTAATAGAGTGCGGCTTTGACGACTTGTGCAACATGGGGTCTGGCGTTGTCGTGGAGAAAGATGACTTGACCTTGTCGATCACGTCTTTTCAGTCGCATGGCCTCACGCGGCGTATTTGGACAACGTAGAGCTACCGGGTCACCCCTGCGTTCTTTTCAAGCATTTCTCAGTGTATCGTGCCACCTCAGCCCACCAAATGCAGATCACGCTGTTTCGGGTGGAGATCTTGCTTGACTCTTGGCTTCGGCTTCTCTCCTCGAGCCACCCACTTCTTTCTTTGCTTACAGTTGACCGCAATGTTAAAAGGACATGGTGCGGTTGCGGACTCGCACTAAAACTACGGTAGAATCTGGCACTTTGCCAGATTTCGTCATCGATCGGCGCCACAGCTGATATTCTCGTGAGCAGAGAGACGACGGTTGGCACCGGTCGATGACGAAATCTGGCAAAGTCCCAGATTCTACCGTAATTTAGTGCGAGTCCGCAACCGCACCATGTCCTTTTAACATTGCGGTCAACTGTATATTGACGTACAGACACCATTTCCATCTCCCGTGACCATTCGGTACAAAAAGCGCTGTTAATGACCGCGTGTCGCTCGATGGCGCGCGAGGTATTGAACAACAATTTGTCGGCTACTCCATTTCCAAACCTGAAAAATAGTACAAATAAAGCTTGTACGAAAAAACAAATGACACTGTTCTGTAGACCATGAGAAAGCACTTCCTAATGAGTACAAACACTTTGCCAAACGAACAAACAACTCATCAAAGTGCAGCTCTAAAAAACCGAACGAACTTATTCCCCAACCTCATATATTTCATTTTGATTGGTTAGTATGGCTGATAGTAATTCCCTTGCTAGCTCCCTTCCTCTAAAACTCACAGTTCAAACTGCTTACTCATCAATTTTTATTCACATTTAACAGCTTCAAACAAGGAACCAACAACCAACGCCTCAAGAACATCAACAAAGTAACAATAAGTGGGTCGGGGATGGGGATTAATCGAGACACAACATACTTCGCAAAATTTTCAGGATTAGCATGAACATTTCCGAGACCACAAAACAATAAACACTGCTGGAAAACGTGTTGACATGTATAACAATAGAAAATATAAATTGCAGAGCAATAACCACAACACAACAAAAAAGGAAAAGCAAATATTCTCTAATACAGCGTCTATTCACTACTATCCGAGTCTGAAGACGAGCTGCTCTCCTTCGCCGGCGCTAGCTTCGGCTTCTTCGCCTTCGGCGGTTCAACCTCTTTAGGCTCTGCTTTCACCTCCTTCTTGACCTGAAAATGAGGGAAATTCCGAACAAAAACAAAATGCTCGTTTCGGTGGAGCAGCGACCCCCTTCATGAACGTAAATTTTAAAACTGCAGACAACCTATAAAAATTTCTGGTTCTGGCAAGAAATTTCAAAGATTTCTCGGAAAAAACCCACTTTGGGTCAGAAATCTAAGAGCTCCGTTGAGCGGCGAGGAATCTGCGGAAATATCCGTTTACGCTCAGGCGATTTCTTGAATACCCATTTTCGTTTTTTTTTTTCGTTAAAACACGGAAAAATAGAAAAAAAGCTGGTGGCGAATCACAAGAGTTCTGTCTCGTGCTTTTCTCCGTTTTCTAGTTTCCGCCTTTCGGTAAATTTTGACTCGCCCATTTTTTCTTAACGGGCAAGTTCTTTTCCATTTTCGGGTAACAGTCTCCACCCCCCCCCCCCAAACATCTCTCACCGCGACACTCCGCAGGTATACAACCAGGGCCAAGCGGGGTTGTGCCGAAATAGGACGGGTTAAGATGGGGGTCGTAAGAATTCCGGCACAAAGACAGCGAAGAGAAGCGCTCAGAATAAGCTATAATAGCGGTTTCGGACGTTCAGGGCGTTTACGAGCTTACGAGCCCTGCTAGTTTCCGTGAGCGCGCGCTAATGGCGAAATGTGCGCGAATCGATCAGGCTGGACGCGACGGAGTTTCTTGGCAATTTGCCATCGAAAACGTTCGCGGCGCCACAAGCTCGTCAGAGCGGGGGTGGAGCAGGCTAAGCAGGCGCTCTGGGCCGAAAAAATCTTCACTTCGCCGTCATTTTTTTACGATTCCTGGCCCGTTTTCAGTTCTTTCTTCGAACCTATCCCCTCCAGTATCTGCCAGCGTAATGTTTCACACTGAAATTTCAGAGACGAGATTTATCGTGAACACCGCCTTTGAGAGTATTGTTAGGTCCCTGGCCTGTTTCCTCAAGAAAAAACGTTTAAATTCAAACCGCGGCTCGTGCGGCAGTTTAATTCTCAGAGATTGAAATTTAAACCGCCACGCCAGCCGCGGTTTGAATTTACACTTTTTTCTCGAGGAAACAGGCTACGACCTAACCATATATTTATACGCTCTCTGACTTTAAACAAAATCAAAGAAGAAAACTTTTGATTGAATCTATTCAAAACGCCTAACTAAAGACTCATAAAATCACACATATAACCAAGCTCTCCTTCTGAGCCGGTCAAAAAAAGGCTTATCGGACTTATGTCAAAATCTACTTATTAACCCTTTCACGACCACGTGTCCCACCCGTGGGACACGTTTTTCAAACATCGATCTCTCCGGGCTAGAAGAAACTTACAAATCTACATATGATCAAAGCATTGACCCACCCTGGACTTGAATACAAACCTCGTGGTACGCCGGTAGGTCGAACTCAACAACGGATTTGGACCTTTTCAAAAATAGCATTAATTGAGACGAAAGAAAAAGCACCTGTGCAGCCATTTCAGTAGCACCTTATAATTTCTTTTTGGTTCTATCGCTACTTCTTATGTTGAAAAGGAGACATATATCGTTTGAAGCTTGTTCACACTTCTCAAAACGTTGCAACTTATTTGACCGTATTGCGGTTTCAAGGTACTGTTCTTCTAAAACGAGAGGAGCGTTGGAGCTCAAACTGTGATAATGTTCCTTCAGCGTTTCTAGCTACAACATGAAGAGAAAAGAGGAAAAACAATCACTCGCAAAACGCTAATCGAGTTGGCGTGTCCCACCGGTGGGACACGGTTTACGGTGACGCAATATTGCGTACAGTCGTGAATGGGTTAATGTTATATTTTGTCATGACCGACCGCCCCGCTGCTCACTCCGCCGGGACTCAACCTAGCAAGCTAGGCTTTAATTTCATTGGTGTTTTTCAACCTTCTTGCAGAACATTTCGAAATTGATATAGAGTTCGCGCAACCATTTTAGTCTGATGAATGGATGGGGCTGCGACGGTAGATCACCCCGCGCGAATCGAAACCCATTCTCACGTGAGGCCTCCAACCCGCACGGCCAGCCGCCTGGCCCATGCATCGGACTAAAATGAAAACGGAAACCATATATTCCCAAGTTTCTTTGATTTGGTTTCTTTACAACTTGTAAGTTGGACTTAACTTCAAGCCTTGTGTCAGAGCTGTCAATCGAGAAGATGAGTGCGTAGGGTAATGAGAATTTTCAGCCATCAATCAATCTTCTGGGAGAACGTGAATACATCGAAATTTTTCGGGACCAAAAAAAATAAATTTTCATGTCATGTGACTCATACGCGAAATATGAAAGAATATATATTTTCCGAATTTCGAAATTTTCAAAAACCCTAAATCGCGGTTTTTTTTGCAACTTCGCGACACTAGAGGGGTCATAGTTCGGCAGATTCGCGAGATACCAGTATCTAGTGACTGCGCCGCAATCGCTAATCTCGCGTTCAGTAGGCGACTAGACCCAGTTTGCGGGCCCACTACAAGAAAAAAATGAACCGCGTACGAGTTTGTCGCCTAGAGGCTACGCGCGCGGCGAAAATCCGCCGCATCTACTTCTAACGTATCTTAAGATCTGGGGCAAACGCGCGCCGGCGACGACGTGGACGCAGCCAAACTCGTCTCTTTTCGTGTACTGAATCCACAATCAGAAGGGTAACTCACAACAGAAACGTCGATAACCTTCCAGTCATCAGGCGTGCTAGCGTTCGGCTTTCCAAATTTATCTAACAGACCGTCCTGGAAAAAAATAAAATGTTCAAAAATCAGGATTTTTTCAATGAATAATTGATTTTACGAACCTGAATCATCTGCTTCTTCTTGATAGCAACTGGACCCAGACCCCACTTTCGGCCATAAACATCCCGCTCCATGATAACACGCTTAGACTTTGCCACCACGCCATGATCCGTGGACGCCATCGTTGACGTGGTCATTTGTGCAATTGCTGGAATTCATTTGAAGGCATCGTACACGCTGGCTAATGTTGTTGTGATAACGACGCTAATACACTCCAGCGCTTACGCCGTTGGAAGCGCTAAAAACGAATCAAAAGGACGGTATTTGAGCAAGGGACGGATTTTGAAAACGTGAGCGGAATTATAACGTTTCGGTGGCTCAAAATGGTCCAAATACTGCCATCCTGGCTCGTTTTTGACGCTTCCAACGGCGTAGGTGTTCTAATAGAGGCCATACGAGTCTGTCAGCATCGCTATAAGAGAAAAGAATGTCAAAAATGTTTCAAAAAACTACCTATGCAGACAGCCTCCCCCTTCGTGCTGACAATCACAATCTCCTGTCCAATCTCAATGCCATCATCATACCGCAGGACACCCGGTAACAGTATTTTTGCACCATAGCAAATCGCATTCACCTACAAAATATTGTTGTTCTTTGGGAAAAGGTGTACCCCCAGAAAGAAAAAAAAAAGTTCCTTACACAGGAATCCTTCACGATAATCCGCTTGTGCTCCACCAGCAGCGCTTCCAACGGCCTAACTATACGCCGCATATAGGTTTCGTCCTGAAAATGTAGAAGATATCTGGAGAAACCATTCCCAAAAAGATCATAAAAAACACTAACTTTGTGATGATCCAGGACGTACTGAGCATCCAAAATGTCGTGCATAGTGACCAACTGATCATGCTCATCAGTGATTCCTGACCTAAAAAGAGTAGTAAATCTTTTTTTAACGAAAAAAAAAACAGCCGAAATCCCACCTATTCCTTCTCAGCTCCTGCATCTGTCCACCTACACCCAGAAGAAGTCCAAGGTGCACACAAATTGTTCTCACGTATGTTCCAGATTCACATTTCACCCTAAAATAATGGAAGTTTGTTCAACAGAAATGGATTTTTCGAGCAAAGCCTTTCCGAACGTTCCGATGGGACCATTTTTTCTGATCCAAAAACTCAAAATGGTCTCGTATATCGTTGTTACATTTTATTACTACGCGTTCGTTTCTCTTGTTCCGATGTCAATACGCAGGGTTACCCTGTAATAAACAATTACAAAAAAATGACCCTTTCCTCTTTTTCAATTTCCAAACCTATTTTCTTCCTATGAATGGAAATATTTGGAAAGGTAAAAATTATTCGAATCGATTAATTATTTGGTCAACTATTTCAATCATTTGTAGATCGAATACCGAATATTTCTATCGAGATATCATAAAAATCAAATATCCGAGAAATTAAAAGGTGAACCGCCAACATTTGCAGTCGGAAATTCGAAATCACACTAATACGACAATACAGGAAAAGCTCCGCAACCGAATATATTTGAGGACTTGGACTTTCAAGAGCTCCTCGTCCCACCATACTTTACAATTCGATTATCAGAGAAATCAGAATTCTCACCACACTAGGAAAAGTCCAAAATCCTACTATATTTCAAAATTCGAATCAGGGTCGAGCGGTGCGTTGCGTAATTTTTTTAAAACGAAGCAAACCCCCATCATCATTTTTTTTGCGATTTCCACTAAGGCGCGAATTCTAAGCAGTTTATATTTGATTACCAGAAGTGTCAGACGCCGAAAATTTGTTCAGTAAACGGGCTCAAGCGTCTAAAACATGAGCAAAGGTACGATTGTACGGGTAAGATAGTGCACGACACGACGATGAAGAATGCGAGACACAATCTTACAATAAGAATTTACTGAGAACAAAAGAATATTTTGACTGAACTGGTACACTAGGCAATTAGCTGGTCCTAGTCCGTCAGGCCTCTGATCTAGTGCTGCCTACTCATATGAGCTGCAAAACCCGGGGCGGTGTAGAAAGACGTTAGAAGGCGCGGCTTTCCTCTAGCATTCCCACAGTGGCGCTAGCAAAATAGTCAAAGCGCCCGCAGTTAGGAGGAAGCGGCGGCACGGAGAGAGATAGAAAAAGGAACGTCGCCTTGTGCGACCAGGAAGCAGAGAACTAACTGACCCCCGGTCTGACGGATTAGGAGAAAACTTCGCGCCAATAAGTGTGGCGCGAACACCCACAATTCAAACGGACCAATCACGGTGGTCCAAAGAGATACAAATGTGCACAACACAGATCGACTTATTGACTGAGACCACCCCCAAGAGCGATCTACTATTGACCCTACCTAACGACGTCTCATGATGATTTACTCCTAACCCTACTCTACTACTACATATTGCAACTGTGATAAGTACAATCCTAACAAAGTAATCATTATGAACATGTATCATTCCTACTGAACATCCCTCCCCCCAAGACTGCGACGCCCTCGTCGCATTGAAATGGAGCGTAGTGGCGGTGAACTGGACGGGAACTTCCTCTGAAGCTGTTCGGCTGGGCGTTGATGCCGTTCATTAGGTAACCAAAAAATATCAAGAACTTTTGAGATATATCTTCAAAAATTTCTCATTTTTAGTCCCAATATTTCGCGATCCCCCCTGTCCTCCGTTTTCGGGCCTGAATTTTTGCTACCCCCCCCCCTCGTTGCGAAATTTCGAAACCCTGCTTGACCCTTCTTTAATATATGTGGATTTAATATATGTGAAGCCGAAAAACTCACTAAGTTAAAAATTCAGATACCCCGAAAATTTCACTGCAAACGGAAAATCAATTACCAAAAAACTTTCCAACCCAAATCTATTCGAGAAATTGGATAACTGGAATCCAAAATCTTACTATAGTTGAAAAATCGGATATTCGAAAACTAAAAAAAAACTTGGAAATCCAATTTTTTTCGAATAAAATAATTCTTATTCGTTGTCAGGAATCCTCGGTTTTCCGAATACGAAAAATATTCGAAAGCAGCAAATCCAAAATCACGCTGTACTCGGAGGGTAGAATATATTTGAAATGTTCCAAATGTGACAGTATTCGAAAAGTTCTAAATTCGACCACATAGATTAGCAGTAGGAAACTTTCACTTATGTCCGACTATGCGTATGAAAATGATAGATAATCGTGTTTTGAATACGACTGCGTCTATTCACAGAGTCGGATATTCGAGAATTGCAAACCCGACTATATTCGAAAATGTCCAAAATCTAACCATCGTGGGAAATAAATTCTCAAGCAGGGCTGAGCAGGCCGTTGCGCCAATTTTCGGCGAAGCTACGACCCCCCCCCCGTTGACCGAAACTTCGAAAAATTTTTGAAACTTTTTACAATCCCCCCTCGACAATAAACATTAAATCTGTATTCAGCACACCGAATAACCTCGAAGAGAAATCTTGACTGAAATCTGATACTTTTTCCAAACTACCGTATACACACCGAAACGAAAGAATTTCATGACGACCTCTGCGGGCACAGCTGTTCTCGCGCTGATATCTTACTATCAGAGGGCGAATATTACTACCTGGTTTTAGCTTACCAAGTGGTTTAGAAAAAATTCACTTTTCACAGAGAATTCAACGAGCCCCTTCCCCAAATTTTCGATTTTCATTGAAAAAATTCCAAAATTTTAACGACCGCCCGTTGCGGCGAGTCGCAACCCTGCTCAACCCTGTTCTCACACGCTTCCCGGCCACGAGCCGCACTGAACAGGGATAGGAGCCGCCTGACAGTTCTGCTCGTTCTCCCAATGTCCCGGCCACTGATGTTGCTGTTCGGGCCAACTGGAGGAGCTCGAACAGCAACGGCAAAAACCCGGACAGCAACAGAAGCCGACCCGCAGATTGGGAGAGAGAAAACGGAACTGCCAGACGGCTCGGACCGGGAATCGCCCGAGTTCTAAAAATCGGATACACGACGTCTGAAATCTGACTTGACTTACTTGACTTGATCGGTTGGCTTTCGCCTGACGCGGTCATTCCGCATCTTCACCGAGGTAAGCCGTCCTAGTAGTCAGCCGTGTCCATTTTTCACCGTCTTCAGCAACAGTTTCAACACATTCCATCCAACTGTCACTACTCCATTTCCTGCGAAACGAAACATCGCGCCTGAACTGTCTTTCGATGCCGAGTGACTTCAAATTCTCTTTAACCACATCCGTCCAGAACTTTCGCCTACGCCCAGGTGGCCGTTTCCAGACAGGATCTGGAATTATCTTAAAGTGTGTTGTACGAGACGATCCGACGTTCTTCTTAGTATATGCCCGAGCAGTCGAAGTCGACTTTCCATTGCTGCTTGAGATGGCGTAAGGAGATGCTGGCACCCCCCCCCCTCGTGTCAAGCGTTGATGTACTGCGTCGATTTCCTTGTAAAGGTCTTCGTTATGGCTTACACGCGGCCAGAAATATCCAAGAAAACGCCTAGAAAGCTTCCTCTCCGTGCAATCCAACCTTTCCATCTGCGTCTTCGGTGCTGCCCACGTCTCCGATCCGCACATCATGACAGGGCGAATACCGGATAGGTAGACGCGCAACTTGACTTCCTTCGCGATGGTGGTAGACCACAGACACTTGGAGAATTAAATGCAGACGTAGCTTTCGCACATCGTTGTCGAATATCCGCTGCATAACTACCATCGTTCTTCAGCAAACAGCCCAAATAACAGAAATCGTCCACCAGTTCGGTACATTGTCCGTCCACACAAACTCCCGTTGAAGGCCTCTGAAAGACCCACATCTGCTTGCATTTGTCGGGACGAAGACGAAGTCCATAGGCTGCGGCATACTTCGAAACGAGGTTCACAATCCTTTGCAGTGTTGCGTTGTTTTTAGCGAATAACACAATGTCGTCGGCGTACTCCAGGTCGACAAGGGAGCGTCCTGATGGTGTTAGGAACACATCCGCAGGAAACTGTTCTGCAACTCTACGCATGATGTCATCAACGGCAAAGTTTAAAAGAAAACGTCCTGCAACGACTCCTTGCCTTACTCCTGTTTTCACCTCGAAAGCTGACGCAAATCCGACAGGTGTACGAACTGCTGCTGTTGTTCCTTTGTTCATGTCCTCGATTAACCGAACATACTTTTCCGGAACTCCATCTGCTCGCACAGCATTGAGCAATCGATCACGATGAGGAGAGTCGAATTGTCTTCGGCGGTTTCAGTGGGCGCATAAGCACTCACTATCCACAGATTGAATCCTCTGTGATCCCGCAGTCGTACGAATGCATTCCGGCACGACGTTGAGCCAAACTCCTTGACCATACCATTGAAATCCTTCCTTACAGCTATTGCACAGCCTTCCACTCTCCTATCGTCAGCGTTACCGCAGTAGATGGTGTACTCTCCGACGCTGATGACGGGTCTATCCTTGAGGCGGGTTTCCTGCAAAGCAGCAAACGGTGCATGGAAATAGCTCAGAAGTCTGGATAGCGCAGTTTTTTAGATATCACTCGACAGCGATCGACAGTTCAGGGTGGCGAAACTGTGGCTTGTGGCCAAAGTCTCCATGCACTCCTTAGGTACGGATCCTAAGGAGTTATGGACCAGAGGCCTTAGTGTGCCGGACGGCGACACCATAATGCAATGTATGGGATACTTTCGCGATATATAGTTGCGCACGCTATATCGCTCGAACGTTCCCTGTGTACACTCAAACGTCTGCTGGGTTCAGTAGAAGCAGGGGCACCAACGAGCAGGTACCAACAGACTTGTATACACACCCCCGAAATCAGACTATCTTCTGAAAATCGTATACTTGTATACACACCCCCGAAATGACTATCTTCTGAAAATCATATACTCAAAAGGTCCAAAATCCTACTTTACTCGAAAAGGAAAAATTATTCCAGTTCCAAATCTGGCTCAGTTCTGAAGACCTATTATCAAAGCGTCCAAGGTCCCTCTTTATTCATCAGCGATTCGGATATCGGGAAAGTTCAAAAACCCGAATTTTGGAGAATTCCCAAACCTATTGTATTCGAAAAAGTTGATATCCAGTATAATTCCTTTACATCAAGTATAGTACGCAGTGGTTAGAAAAAAGTGTATTCACAAAATCAGTTGTTTTTTCGATTTTTTGTCAAATCTCAATACCCAAACATACCAAAAGATTCCCATCTGCTGTTCCTTGTCGTACTCGATAAGTTTGTTTTCATAGATAGTCCTAACACGCAGTTGACGTTTCACGGCAGAGATCAATGGAGGGCGTTGGAAAAGAGCACCAGTCAGCTGAAAATCGTCTCATAACTCTTTATTCGGAGGAAAACTGAAAAAACCTCACCTTCTCAAGCGCTTGCTTGATTTTCTTCTCACTTTCGACAGGATTATGCAGTTTGAAAATGGCTACATACTCCTTTCCAGCACCTTGTTGGGATTTCGCAAGCCGGGTTGTGCGATCGATACATACAATGAGACACCCAGACACCTGAACTTCAACTTTTTTCAAGCCCAAAATATGAGGAATCTAGAACTTTTAGTCTCACCTTGGGATCAAGTGTTCCACTGTGGCCGGTTTTCTCCACTCGCAGAATCCTTTTAATCCAAGCCACAACCTCATGAGATGACGGATTAGCCGGCTTATCCAGGTTGAAGAATCCGGACGAAATATAATTTCTGATTTCCCTCTTCAATGGCGAACACCCTTCTGGCAGCGGGGTATAGTGATTCGTCCGCACATTCATGTTGTCGAAATTCTTGAAAGGAAACAAGCTTCAACTGAGACGTCTAAGAAGTATACCGCCGTCCGACTTTGTCGATTTTTAGAGCTTTGAACGTTGGTTATTTGGCCTAGCGTAATATTCAGCGTTGAGCATCTTTGAGTGCTTCTATCTACTGATGTGCAGTGCAGCACCTCTCTAAAGCTGTAGAGATTGAGAGGGCATTGATCCGAGAAAAAAAAATTGAATTTTAGGTCAAGTATTGTGGATAGTGGACAGCATAAAGATTGCTACAGAGAGGGGCAACGAAGAGCGGACCAAAAATAAAATTCAAAAAAAATTGAAAGGGACGTAGAAATCCAAGCCGAAAATAGAAAGAAATTGGAGTGAGAGTTTTTATTAGAAGAAAAAAACGATCTCCGAAAGCTGAAAAAATGAAAGATTCACGAAAAATAGCATAATAGCAGAAGAAAAGGGTCTAGAAGTGTAGTACTATTCCAAAAAAAAGTTATTAAGACTGCAGAACTTACAAAACATCTTAACTTACTTTCGGTATTTTCCGTTCAAAATTCTGGAAAAAAATATTTCACACGGTCAGAACTCGAAAATTTCCGGATTTTTGCGAGAATTCCGGTCACAAAGGGTGTAAAGACCAAGCTCCGTCGAACGACCATTGACCCTGATTGTGGATGAACTACGAATTAGCAGTATTTTTTGTCAATAATCTGTTCGGAAAACCGTTTTCGCCAGTTTCATCGAACTTCGAAAGAAAAAAGACTGATAATCTACATTGCAAATTCACAAAATTTGCAAAGAGTCAATAATCACCCTGTGTAACGAGATTTTCCACGAACACTGTTGCCTGGCACTCTAACAAGGGAAGTATAAGAAGCGTAGGTCTGAACGGTAGAAATCAAATGTCATGTGAGAATGTTCACGTCTTACATAGTGGAACAGCGTTGATGACCCGCCGCGAAACATAGACCTCTGAATGAGTTTGCAGCTCCGAAAGTGCTGACGGCCATCGATATCCTCCCTAGTCTGACGATTTCCTAGGCGCCGACTCCAGCACAGCACGACGGCGCAGAAGAAGGGATGGCTGATGGTAGGCACTTTATCTTTTGCTGTGCCGATCTGGGCATACCGACGTTCAAACAGACTTGGGTACATGAGATTCAACGGATTCGCTTCCCCATCAAGGAGTTCCCATTGATTTGGAGAATTTACATGATTCGGAAACATTACAACACATATTTGGAACAATTTCATCAGTCTGTGGGACGCAAAATACATAACCTATGTTTCACACTCAGTGGTAAATGGGCACATAATGCATGAAATATAAGCAAACTGCCCAGTAGGGACAGCGAATGAATCGCGATAGGCTCCTCGGCAACCTTAATCTCCTCACAAGGGCCAAGCTCTACTGGGAATACGAGATCAGTTGGACTTTCGAAAAGACCCGGGCGGGCCAGAACGTAGCCGGCCTTGAACCACGCGCGCACTCTACAAGCTTTTTCGAGTGATGGATGACACAAGATACGGTGTACCAGTGACACTGACCTAAAAATTCAAAGTTCTGATTGTGAGGAGCGCAATAGTCATAACTGAAATCCAGGTACCTTCAGAATACGGTCTCCGTTTCTGGATGTCAAAAGAAAGATCGTGGACGATCACGTGCGAGTGCAATCGCTTAAGCAGCGCTTTCATAAGATAGCTGAAAACTCGACGTCTGCTGGAGCTGAACCAGGCTCGTAGCGCCAGGTGGTACTGCAAAATTCTGCAAGTTTTTCCCAGCCGGCACAAGAGCCTGTGTATAGCGTTCTGATTGGAAAACCACTCCACGAGTCGAGGAGCAGAGCACAACTTCTTCGGCATTTGCGGCATGAAAACATGCTCAAAAATTCAAGGTGTTGTTGACGTCGCCGCGATATGGGATGATCCGCTGCCAACGACGTGAAGATTCTTCGTCTTGAATACACACTTCAATAGGAAGCGGTCGCCCGGCTCTGGTAATTGAACAAAGAGCATTTCTCCGACCTTGCCTGATGGGAAAATGAGTGGGCATGATGGTCAGGTTATGGGTAGTCGCAGAAGCCGACTGCACCAACCGCACCGTCTTCTTCTCCCCTTTGAAGGACAAATACGCTCTTTAGCGTGGAGGATCGCTCTACTGCGTTGGCAAGAGCGTACGCGGGAAGAAGAAGTCGTCTACAACTGCCGTCACTCCTTTTCCGAAGTCAAAGGTCCTCAACTATACCTCCAAGAACTCACTTTTCACACGAGTCCTGAGCTATTTTTCGGTTGCGGGTCAGCAGCTAAACCGGCGCTGTTGATCCGTTGTCTACCTCATCCGTGCCCGAATCGAAGCAAACCCTGGACCCCCTCATCGGATTCGATGGCCCTGCACCCAGTGTGGTACTCCTCAGCCGCCGCAGGGAGCGTCCAATGTAATTCAAGTGCAGGAAATAGACTCATGTGAGGAAATGTTCCGGTCTCAAGTCCTTCAAGGATGCGGAAAACTCATACGTGTGCCCGAACTGCGTAGCCGTGCCGGCATCTCAACCTCAACGTTCAAGTTTTTCCCGATTTCTTCCTGAAGATAATCCAATGGAATATCAATGGTTTTCGCAAACAAATTCAAAGCGGAACTAGAAGCTCTCGTGCATACCGTATAGGAGCTGAAATTGTTGGACTTCAAGAGACTAAACTGGACCCAAATCACGGATCACCGGTTGTTTTGAGGTCACACCTGCCTGAGAAACGACAGGACGAGCTCTGGAGGAGGTGTGTGGCTTTTCTGGTTAGAAAACGACTTACAGTGCAGTGTGATCACTCCAACAACTCAGCGGCGGTACCATGGCTGGAATGTGCATTCTCCATAGCCAGAAATGAAGGCTGGATCTGTACACATTCACAACCTCTACTCTCCGCCAAGATCCTCATGCCCACCCTCATACGAGCGTTCATCGCCCACCCTAAACATGCGGGAAACTCCACAATCGTCATGGGAGATGTGGGCCAACGCGCACCAGTCCTCTAGTTGGTCAGAGGGGTGAAGAGGACCAACTGTTTCGGACAGGAATTTGAAGAGGAGATAGCGCAGTCCAGTATACCTCGTGATTCTCACCATGATGCACCGCACCCTACTAGGAAGCTGACATATGGAAGACTGTCCTCACCTGACCTCTCGCTGTGCTCACAGGACTTAGCATCGTCAGCAGCTTGGGACACTGTGAACACAGGGGCGAGTGGACCACCTCCCCGATCCTGATGGAGTTCAAAAGCGAGGCCCTATATCTTCTTCACCGAGAACCACGTTCGTTAGCGCACTTCAAAAAGGCGAACTGGTTCAAGCTATCGTCTGTGAAGGAAACAGCAATCTGCTGGTTTTGACTTCCGGCAAACCCACTCAGATGGATCGATTCCTGTCATCAGCCGTGACAGCAACAACGTCACAATCTATCCCTAAGGGGAGGCGTAAGGCTTTTATGCCGGGACTTTCGGATAACGCCAATGACCTCATAAGGGAAAGAGACTCGATTCGTAAAACGGACCCCACCAACACCAGGATCCCTGAGCTGAACAGAGAAATCGTATTTGAAGTGAGGTGATGGGACCGACAATAGACTTGGAGAGCGTTCGTGGAAGGCATAGATCATCGTACAAACTCCTCCAAGCTATGGACAATCCATGAAAGCTTTGGAATTGGCCGTTCAATGAAACCGGCAATCCCATCCAAAATTCTGCATAAGGGCAAACCGTTGAACAACAAGAATACGGCCAACCTTCTATGCAAACAGTTCAGTTCGCCATGCCCTCATCAAAGCCTGAAATCTTCACGAAGGACCTTCCGATGGATCAAAAACTTTTCGAGAGAAGTTACGTCCCACTCATTACGACTGCCCTTATTGACGCCGCCTTGAAGGGGAAGTGCCAAGCCGTCTAGAGCGCTGGATACAAAGTGGTGTGGCCCCCATCATTGCTCAAAACATTCAGGACCAATTTTCCGTGAATGCCTTAGAGCCCTTTTTCAACAGAACCCTGTCAAATGGACTGATCCCCGGCATCTTGGAAGGAGGCAAGAAATTCTTCCCACTCCTGAAGCCTTGGAAAAACCTGCTGAGGATATGAACAGCTACAGGCCTATTTCGATCATCTCATCTATGGCCCGCATCTTTTGAAAGAACCATTCTTCCTACACTGGAGACGCACCTGCAAATCCCTGGATGGCAGAATGGTTTTCGGAAAGCGGCTTCTCTACCCACCTCAGCGTTGGTCGAACTCACCGGATCTCATTACAGATGGGTTAAGCGAGAAAGAGACCGCCCAGCTGCTCAATTATGGTTGCACTCGACTTGAAGAAAGCCTATGACACTGTCGTTATCTCCATGCTTTGTAGAAAAGCTTGCGGAGTCGTCCCTGCCGAGAGGCTTTAGCCCGCTGGATCTCCAGCTACTTGAAGGAGCAGAACAATACGAACGGAGTTTAGAAGCCAGATGTCTGGACACATAAGATTGATGCGCTCCGGGGTACCGCAAAGGTGCGGTTCTCTCTCCGCTCCTGTTTTCTTTCTACATCGCAGAACTCCCGGCACCACCACCAGCAAACACGCCTAGTCGGATATGCGGATGACCTAACTTTGGTTGCATCACATCCAGATGTGGGGAACCTGCGAAAAACGCCCTGAACGACTATCTTCCGATGCTGAACGAAAGGCCCTGGAAGATCTACATCTTCAACTGTCGCTCCAGAAGACCACATGTCTCTCTTCTTACAACACATCCTGCTCAAAGCGAGATACGTGCCGAAAGTGTTCATAAATGGGACGCAAAATCACGCACGAAAGAAATCCGACGATTCTCGGCTATCATTTCGATAACTAATGATGACGGGACGACGCTACATGCGGAAGCTGTTCGTAAGAAGACGGCTAAACGGAGCAAACCTCTTGAAAGCGTTGGCAGGAAGGAACTGGGGACAAAACAAAGAGCTGCTCACATTGACCTACCGTGCCGTCGGACAACTCCGTGATGTCATACGCTGCTCCAGCCTGGAGCCCGCTCATTGCACCGTCTCACTGGGACCGGTTACAAGCGTGTCAAAATGCAGCCTTGAGGACCCGCGACGGGAAGCTTCTGGCGATGGCGAGCACCACCCACACCTGATTACGAGACCCGGGAATCATGCCAGGTCCAAGCTCATAATGAGATGCTGACTCGTCAATATCATTGTACGGTTGCGACAATGGACCCTGAACACCCCATCGTGCACGACATGATGAAGAAGCCGAGACTGCCCTAGACAGATCAGGAAGCATGTCAGAACTGTGAAACCAATGTCGGTAAGACCTGGACACTACAGAGAGCATTCGGAAAGAAGTTCACAAGGAGTTTGTAAAAGGAGTTCTTTGGGTACTATGAACTCTCCCCTGCTAGGTGGACCGCCAAAAAGCAGAGAAGATTGCGAAGGAGGAGGAGACTTTACCAAGATCAAATCGGGCAGCGCTATCCCAGCTCCGGAGTGGTTTCTACTCCGAAGTCGCAATGGTATCTGCATAAGATAGGAGCAGCCGATAACCCACTTTGCCCTGACTGTGGGCTCGAGGAACACACAGTACCTCACAGGTTCACATGCTCTGGAAAGCCAACGCACTTTACAATCGAAGATCTCTGGCTCAACCCAGTGGAAGTCGTCAACTTCCTGTCACTTTGATAATTCATTGACTGTTCACTTTGATCATATAGAGTATGGAAAAAAAGAACAGAAAAAACTTAAAAAAAATAAAAGCTAAGAAAAAAATGAATAAATAAAAGCTAAAAAAATGAATAAAAAAAGACAAAAAAAATTGAAAAAAAGAGGGTTGAATAACGCCCCATCCCGGGATCCTCCAAAGATGAGGATCCCAATCAGCTTCGATTATGTCGTCTACGAGCCGGAAGTTGGATCCAGGATCAGTGTATATGGTGGAAGATGGGCAACAACAACAAACAACAACAAAGGACAAACATCTCGGCATCTGTAAATTTGGAACATAGCTGATTTTCTTCTATCTCTTCCGGAATTAGTAGTTTTTTACCTACCGTTGTCTCTTCGTTCAGGCCAGAACTGGTCACCGATATTGACGAAAGATGCGATTGGGATAACGTTCATTTGTTGCTCTAACCTTTGCAACAAAATCAGCGGCAGCTCTCTCTGACTGTTTCCTTGATCCACAAATGACTTTTTTTTTGCACGAATCGAGAGTTATGCGACGCCCGGGAGATTCCAACAATTCTTCTTGAAGTTGTTCAGCCAACAGTGGGAGGCCTTGAATCCCAAAACTGGATCAGGCATTCCACGGTTAACTGCACAGAGCGAGTAACTTGTTCCAAATATGTGTATGTAATATTTCCGAATCATGTAAATTCTCCAAATCAATGGGAACTCCTTGATGGGAAGCGAATCAGTTGAATTCCTTGTACCCCCAAGTCTATTTGAACGTCGGTATGCTCCAGATCGCGCAGCAAAAGATAAAATGACATTTGGGATATATATCTTGACTCAAAATATGGAAGTTCCGTGAATTTTGCAAAACAGCAGCTCTGGAGAGAATTCGAACCCTGGTCTAGTGCCTACCATCAGCCATCCCTTCCTCTGCCCGTCGATACTGTTGGAGTCGGCGCCTAGGAAAACGTAGACTAGGAGGAGATCGATGGCCGTCAAACTTTCGGAGCTTATAACTCCTTCAGGTCTATGTTTCGCGGCGGGTCATCAACACTGTTCCACTATGTAAGACGTGAACATTCTCACATGACATTTGATTTCTACCGTTCAGACCTACGCTTCTTATACTTCCCTTGTAAAGGATTAAATGTCTTATGGACATTAGCAGTTTTGGTGGCCTGCCTTAAAGGCAGTGTTCACGGTAATTTTCTTCCCCGGGTTTTTCACATAAAACAGTGCGTTGGCTACCAAGTGTTACCGAAATTATGAAGAAACGACGAGAAACGCATTAAAACGTCGTATTTCAGTGACATTATTCTATAACATGGACTAGTTGTCCGGTTGGATGATTATGTTCATGGTGGTTGTCACCGGTGAAAAATGGGCCAATCGAAACTAGAAGAGTGATTTACGCAAAGCAGAATTAGTTAGGACCTGAAGGAAAGAACGGAGCAATAGAGAGTAGGGAACCGCAAATGACGGGTCCACAAAAGATTCCATTGTCACAACAAACACTTCCTGTGATACCTAAGAGGCGGGGTAGATCGAGGGATTTCGTGTACTTCTGGTGCGTTTTTCCCAATTCCTACGTCATTTTAATTCTACTCGAAGGCTACTTAATCAATATAGCGAATAATCTCAAGATTGAAGATTATCGTGAACACTGCCTTTTTGGGTAAATCCAAAGAATTACCCAAAGATGCTAAGCAATGGAGATTCCCAATGAATTCCAGCATTTAGCCGGAAACATCTGTTTTTTTATTTTTTTTTGATTCGAAAAAAAGCATTAGAAAGAAAATTTGAGGTCTTGAGCGGTCTATTACACGATGCCAAAAGACCTGAATTTAATGTTTCAAAATCCGAACAAAGTCGGGTGGCGGGGAAAATTCGCTACAACCTAGTAGAATGCACTTTTTTCAAAGCATACCTTCAACAACAGCGGCCATTCTTGAGACTTCAGATTGGGCTCAGCCGTGGACGGCTTCAGGTGGAAAGTGCCTTTCTCCTGGGCTTCCTGAAAGGATTACAGCATAAAAATGACAGCTTAAAAGCCAAATAAGCTCTTCACATCGTATCTAAAAAGGTTATCTCCAGCTTCTCCAATCTTGCAACTTCGGCATGTTGATCTACTGCTTACTGAAGCTTTCTGCCTACGAGGTTCGTAGGTGGACAGGTTTATTGTATCGGCCTGAGCGTTTCGACGAAGTTCGTCGTCTTTAGAGGCCTAGAAAGCAGTGCAAGGTTAGAAATTGCTGTCTGGACCACCAAATACCTCCACAGCTCTTGCGTTTCCGATAGCCCCTCAATTAAGCCTCTGAAGACGACGAACTCAGTCGAAACGCTCAGGCCGATACAATATGCCTGTCCACCTACGAATCTCGAAGGCAGAAAGAATTCGCAAAAAGGTAAGACTGTCCGATTCCGTAAAGATTTGTAGAAACTTCAAATCTTGATAAATTAGAGATGAAGACCACGTTATACTACTCTGAAATGAAAAAATGGTCAATAATTTAGAATTTCTTGCGGGCATTTTTCTTTCAATCTCTTCCAGTCTTTTGTCATTGCTTTGTAAGAAGGTCTCCTCTCCATGACCTTGTCAAGGTTAGCCTTCCTGTTTCGCAAGCACCTATGTATTCGAAAGTGGCCCAGTGTGAGTCAACCTGTGACGTCAGCGATGCTAGCTAGACCACACCTTTGAAAACCCGAACCCTATAGCGTAATATATGAGTCACTCGGCGTATTTCATAAGTTTTGAACAGATTTCTGAAATACATAAAGCAAAGGAGCAGGAAAAGGTAACAGAACTCACACCAACATCCTCCACCTTCGACCGCTTATCCTTCTTACCCATTCTGAATCCTGGAACTACACAAGGTTAGCGATTTAAAGAGATCTATAGAGTTAACATAAAAATAAGACGAATTTTACAAACTTGCATAATGGTCACATCAAAAAATAAGATAAAAACATTTTTTTCAAATATTGACGAATCAAAAATTCAACAACAATTTAGTGAGCATTACTACTGCATAGTTCGTTAGATTTTACTGGACGAGACATTTTATTTATTGAATACGCTGCTTAAGCGGCATGGAATAGAAATATAGGGTTTTTCTGATTTTTGATTATTTTGAGGAGGTGACACGATTTTTTTCTTTAATTTTTATACATTTTCGCTTCGCGCTTGGCGACGCCCATTTTTTCGCGCCGCAACATTTCTCATTAAGTTGTCAGAGAACTAGGTCCCGCCGGGCAGCGATAACCCGATGTTTCACGTATCCCAAACTCCACAACCCGAGGTTCAGGGTCCAGCAGGGTTGTGAACGGATGACTCAATGATGGTAGAGAGGGATCTCAAAAGTTTTGATCCAGAGATGAAAATTTTAAATTTGAGGTGGGGAACCGTAAAAGTTTAGCACTAAAATTCCACTGACGGAGGGGGCAGGGTCAAGCGGGGTTGCGAAATTTCGCAACGGGGGTCGCAAAAATGTGGGTCCGAAAATGAATGTTAATGGAGATCGCAAAAATTTCGGTCTAAAATTGAGAATTTCGTGGATATCCCATAAATTCTCGATTACTTTTGGTTCCCAAGGGAAAGATCGTAGCATTCGGGTTCAGACGCTTGGGCTCAACTACTGAACGAATTTTCGGCGTCTGACACTTTTAGTAATCAACCATAAACTGCCCGGCCTCGGGGAGGTGGGATCGCAGAATTCTTTGATACTGGAAAAAAATGTGACGGGGGGCCACTCCGATTTCGAAAAATTACGCAACGCTCCGCTTGACCCTAGGCGGGGGGTCACAAAACCTCCTAAAATTCAGAAGACCAAGCTAGTCTTCGCTTAGAGAAAATTTCGATTTGTATTAAATGAAAATTTTACATTTTGTGCAAAATTTAAGAAATCGCACCTTATTGTGGACAAAATCTGAAATGTGTCAAAACTCGAATAAATAACAATTTCTGACAAAAAAAAGTCGATCAGTTAGGAACCGAAACTTCGAAATCCTAACGGATATTTGGGCTTTTTCAGGTATTCGAGAGAAAATTGTCCAAAAATCGCAAAATACGGAACTTGATAAAGATACCCGATTTCTACATACCCATGATTTTGGATTTCTCGCAAAAGATTGAAAAATCGTTGTTTCCGGTGATTCCAAGATTAAAAACTCACCGAAAATCAAAGGAATTGAGCGTCTTTAAAAGAGTGAAAAAGTTTCTTTTTTCGCAAATCTGAGATCTCGGAGTTCGCTGGAAAATTGCAAAAATTGTGCTCTGCACAAACCTGAAAGTGAAATTTGCCGAAAGTGCTATAGTTAGGTCCGTGGCTTGTTTCCTCAAGAGAAAATATTCAAATCTAAACCGCGGCTGGCGCTGGTGATTTAAATCACACCGGCGGCTGGCAATTACTAGCCAGCCTCTGGTGAGATTTAAACCTCCGCGCCAGCCGCAATTTTAATTTAACTGTCTTTGAGGAAACAAGCCACGGATCTCACCATAACTTTAAGGAGCACACAGTATTTTCTCGCACTCGAGGCTTCTATTTACGTCGAAAGCATGGAAAACCGAGTTTTCTAAAAATTGTAAGTTCATAAACTTGCTAAAATTGAACAATGTTATCGCAGCAGGGAAGGGGAGATGCATTTGACGAAGCCCATTTTTCTGCGCCGCAACTCCTTTCCTGACTTCGGAAGAAGGGCCGTGGTGCCCCCCCCCCCTTCTGCGATAGCATCGATATAGATTCTCCACCCACTTTCTCGCCGTGGCCCTCTCCTGTTAGATCAATGGCATACTTCGTCGCTGCCATGAGCGACAGTTATAACATTCAGCCCAAATCGTGGCGGGACCAGCATCGGAGCAATGGCACTGGCTGTCGTAGGAACAGTTGCCGCGTATCCGTCGCAGCGGCGTTTTGCGGGGGCCGGCATATTGCAAGTGTGCCGATATCTCTCGTTGCCACTGTCGCTGTGCAGCGCACAGAGACAGCGACAGATTTAAAGGGCGGGAGCTCGCAAAGCGATGCGGCCGTGTGCCGCAAAAGTATGACATTGGCCTTAGCCTTCGCTACGCTTGTGATAGGTCAACGGCGAGAAAATGGGCGGGGACTCTCCTCCCAGAAAAAGATCTAAATGAGTGATGAGATACGTTTGACCGCATACGAAGAATCAGTTTTGTCGAAATATTAGACAATCGTGGTTTTCTTTCATGAAATTCAAAAACTAGAACTTTGTCAAAGAATCGAATTCGCTAAATTCGCTACGTCGGAGGATCTCACGTTAATCAACCCCGCGGCAGTAAAAGTTAGACCTATCATCAGTTGCGTGGGTGGTCCAACGGACCGAATCGCATGGTTCCTCAACTCAGTTCTCACCAAACTCCTACCTTTCATACCAGCGCACCTGCCTAACACCCGAGCTTTTCTTGACCACCTTCGTTCCACGCAATTGAGCACTAATTGTGTTGTGGAGTCTTTCGATGTTACAGCACTATACACCAACGTTAGCAAGTACGAATCCGCTATGGAAGCAGTTTTTGAGCTACTAAGCCGAACATCAAAGTAACATCAAGATGTATGGGGGCTTTCTGTGTACACCGTACCATATGGTTCTCCTCAAAGAATGCCTCAATTGCACATATTTTAGGTGAACCGGGAACACTTTTCTCGAATACGGGGACTTGCTATGGGACAGCGGCTAGTGCCAACGCTTGCGATCGCCTTCATGGCGGTAAAGGGTCGAAACACCTGTGCTCGAATCCTTGCCCTGGTTTTACCGTCGCTACATTGACGACTGTTTCACTAATTTGCTCGACACGCAACAGAAATGGACCAACTGTTTCGACTTGATGAACACTCGGTCCGGAACACACAGAACTTGGGAAAAACCGCGTGATGATCTGGTTGCCTTTATAAATGTCCAGGATTCAACTCTCGAGGGATAGGAAAATCTGAAGATCACAAAGTGTGTACCGGCAAGCCCTCAAGCAAGAACAATACTAGTCCACTGGCCGGTTCTGCCCACCCCACCCAAACCAAAGGGCGGTGATAGGGAGTATGTTCCGCACAACCCAGTAAATGTGTTTTCGGGCGATCCCGAGAACGCGAGGAGTCCAAAAAACTCGCTAGCCAGATTGCGCACCTCAACGGATAAATGAAGCTTACTCAAAGAGGTACCGTGGCCTACAGAAATGTTTGACGAGGCAGATTAAAACGGACTTTGGACAATAATAGTTCCGCCTTCGAAATTGCAAGGTTGCTCTCGGATGAGGTAAACAGCGCCGTCAAAAAAGTGTTCTTGCGAAGATCAGGACTAGAAAATTCGAGTGGGCTCTGGTGGATATCCCTCCAAATACCGCTTAAAACGTCAATTGGTGAGAAATCGCCTATGCGGTCGCACCGTGGCAAGTTACCCCTGATTGTACCATTTGTCTCCTCAGGGCAGGGAAGGAGACTGTGCTGTTTCTGGTGTCACCAATCTCATCACGTGCCAGAGCTGCGGTGAGTATATCGGAGGAACAGGTCGACCTCTGCACATGCGCATCAAAGAGCACTTAGATGCAAAGAAAAGTCGCTCCTATTACACTGCATCTTGGGTGCGCCATCGGATTAATCCTATGCCGCCTTTTAAGCAGTTTTATGCGAGTGGAGATACTGGCGCGGGAGGGCATAATAAGTGCGCGGAAAGCTCTGTTGAGGCAGTTCTGGACTGCCAGTGCGAGGGACCCCAAGAATGGGCAACCGGAGTGAGGAGGGTTATCTCAATGATGACCATTCACGCGAGAACTCCAGCCAACGTCAGACCTTCAGCCCAGACATCTCTGACTTGGGCGTGAAATTTCTCTACGCTCCATTGGTGCTCACGGCCGTACTCTCTCCAGCGATCTCTGTGGGCTGTCTTTAGGTATGTTGATCTACGCTTAATTTTCTTTGTTCATTAGCTGGTTTTCGAAGTCGAATTATCTGTAGAGAGTTTAGGCCTAGCAAAGGACCTGTTTGTCCGTGTATTTTGTAATTTATTTGCCTTTCAGGCTCTGACTTACCCATGAAGGCGAAGGCCGAAACGTCAGCCGAATAAAGCCATTCATACTACCTTCGTGTCATGAGCTTCAGAATTCAAAGTTCGTGTCATCAACTATTGGCCTCAAATGTCACGCACAGCTAATACTGTCAGCTATCCTCCAGCTGTTGAGCAACTGGCAGACCATTTTTTCTAGCCGGCGTACAGCTGTTCTGGGATAACGAGCATGTCATAATCGGATGCTGCGGTTCCACTAGCAAAAATGCGAGGGAGTTCACTGAAATTTGGCTGTTGAGAATATACGGTGACGGAACTTAACGACTTGTTAGCGTTTCAGTAGCGGCATTACGAGCATAATTGTTTCCTCGCTATTGCCCGGCGCACAGCTGAATCCGACATTGATTTCTCAAGATCTGGAGAAGGAGTCTGTGGCATGAGTGGTAAAGCGGCAGAGAAATACGTCGGTAAGACGATCCCATTAAGGGTATGGTATGCTTTCACGAACACGGTCGCGTCGCTCTAGCACAGCGACAGTGACCGGCCGTCGCGGTGCATCCCCGCCCTTTATGCCTGTACTTCTCACAAGTGCGCTATCACAGCGAAATGCAGCGCATTCGAAGGCTATGTCAGCACTTCGCGACACGTCAGCCATGCGGCTGACGCGCCATAATTGTCTTTACGTGCAACCGATGCCGCTGTCTGATGCAGTTCTTTCCGCGACCCGGTAGATTTTCATGCCAAGCTTGATGACAGCGATAAAGTGTACCATACACCTTAAAAGCCATGGTTAGCTGTCAAAGCACGGCAACTTAATGGGCTTTCGACCACATTAACTATCGCCCGTGGTTATTAGGCATTGATTGGTTGCTTACGATTTCCATTTGATCGATTTATTGGTTTTGTCGTAATTACCGCGCGATTTCACGAAGGGAAATTTCACCCATTTACGCATTACTCGCTGGCTGCGGTGCATGTAACTTTTTGAATGAGAAGACTTTGATTTTCGAAAGCGCCCAATAGATTACCCGGATCAAAAGGTTTGATTCATGTGACTTGGGACTGCTCTCTAAAACTGCTTTTTGTTTTTATGAAATATTTGCAATCAGCGGCAAAACGTCGAGTGAAGTGGTGGCGAAAGCTCTGGAGAAGGTATCTGTACAAGTAATGGAATGTATCTGGGATAAGCATTTCTTTCATAAATTAGGGTGCAGGTGAGAGAATCTCCGCAATGAAGGCTGTTGTCGAAATCCTCATCTAAGAGCCCAGAGTTTCCGCAACAAAATTCCTGAGCTTCTCCCAATGATTCTCAAGCGATTGTTTAATGAAGGATTTGACAAAACATCACCAGCACATACCTTGGGGAAAGTGCACCTGAATCGTGAACTTATTACTTGTGCAAATAGCTGCTCAACAGTTTTAGCGCCTATCTCGTGGCAGCTGCGCGACGTTTTGCATAAACGATTGCCAAAATTGCATTTTTCCGCCGCAAATCCTGATTTCTCAGTTTTTGCACAACGTCACCATAAATAGTGCCTAGGAATTTGATTCAGAATGGGATGATGGACGTTTTTCATGACTGCAAAGTCTTCATTCCCCAAAAAAGTGCTGCATCGGACGTTGCTCAAGTTTGCCACTGATGCTTCCACAAAACGTTATTACAGAAAGTTAGCGCCGGCGTATTGTAGTTAGTTAGTTAGTCAGCCTAGTTAGCTAGAACAGCCTGGTACATCCGAGTGACCTGTTGATTTCGATTATCACCAGCAGGGAGCGGTGGTGGGTCTCGGTGAAATATGCGTAAGATAAGTGAGGTTTCGACGAAAAGCCGCTCTGAGCTGTGACACGGGAATAAGCATGCAGCGTTTAATGGATTGGAACAGAGTCTAGTTAGAATTAGTTACCGGTTGGGTTATTTAGAGAGAAATGAAAATTGCCAACTGAAAAAGGTGGCCTGTGATAGGGCGATGCTTCCAAGGATTGCACTTGCAGCCTGCGGATTCCCACCTCAGCAGGCCACAGTCGCATAGAGGCAGCCGTACAGGTTATGTGGCCGGCCATCAGTTCATGTCGACCGTAAGATGTTGTGCGATTCCCGCGCTAACGACGATTTCAATTCCCGAGTTACCGTACTCAGCATGGACACGCCCACTGTCCGGCGTGAAAGGCTTCATTCCGGCTTTCGTATTTCGGTGTGCGGCGGCTATGGATGGCCGCGGTGAAATTGTGTCATCGACAGCGTGTGGTGGCATCGTATCCATTCCCAAGAGGGTGTTGAAGAAGTTAGGGGCACTACGCCAGAGGTAAGCCAGTGAGGGTTGTCCAAATTTCGTCAGATTTTGTTAAACTGTTTTTGAAAGTGCGAATCAACTAAGAATATCCATTGAGGTAGTACCCTCGCAGCCGCAAGGCGGTTCTTAAATTCTTGTGGACTGAAGTCTGGGCGCTGTCGGTCTTAGATTTGGTGAAGAGTCATGCACCATGGTTTGCTTTTCACTGAAGACACAACACGGGTGTGTGCAAGAAAACGCTCAAAATTAATGAAGTCAATATGGTTCGAGACCATATTCATTCTGAAAGAGTTATTCCCATACAAACTTCACTTGTTTTTCACAAATTTTCCGGGTTTATTTAATTTGTGTTTACCCAGCCGTTCATACCCCTTGAGGTAGAGGAGGTCCTTTTGTTTTCAAGCAATTCATCTGTATGTTCAATGGTCCAATCTAATCTGTTCGCAAACTAGTGCGAGGAACTCAGTCGTATTATACGAGCGTATCTCGCGAAAAACCGGCTTCACAGTAGCTTGAATCCTGGGCGCCGGTCCAGAAGATCCTTTGGTTGGCCCGCAACCTAGATTCACAGAATTTATGCTTACATCAGTCCCCATTTTTCGTGACAACTTGCTTGTTCGTAGCAGTCTGTCGAAACAATGGTCTATTTTTCTCTCATTCCGCACACCGGTGCGAAGAGTCCGTTGGGATCGCACGAGCAGATCTTGTGGAGGGCCGGCTATACATAGCCGATAGCCGAGAAATTTTCCGGGGCACCGGCCCAGAAGATACTTTGATTGGGGCTCAGCACAGATCTCCGTAGGTCTTGCTTCAGAACAGTCCCCATTTTTGCTTGTCAGGGGTTATTTGTTTACCACTTATCCAAACGATGGTTCATTTTGGTTTCGTTCCGCACACCGGTGCGAAGAATCCGCGAGGATTACACGAGCAGATCTCGTGGAAGGCCGGCTTCACAGTAGCCGAGGAAAATGTTCCTGGACACCGGTCCAGAAGTTCGTTTAATTGGTGTACACCATAGATTTCCAAAATCGTGCTCGACATCATTTCACAATTTTTTGCCTGACATAGGGCTTGCTGGTTGCTTTTTATCTTGACGATTGTCTAATTTGGACTCCTTCCGCAATACAGTGCGATTATCTTCAGGATTGCACGGACGGTCTCGTTAAGAACGGTTTCATATTAGATGATGTAAAATGTACTGGGGCACCGGTCCCGAGTTTCCCTCGCTTTAGTAGCACGTTAGATCTACAGAACTGCGCTCAAGTAACCTGTGGATTGAGAGCGAACGTTCGACGTCTAGGGTGCAGACCTTCGTGTAGTAGTAGCCCTTCCTCCTCAAACCATCTGCCACGGCAACATTGCCCATGCATTTCGTTTCATCTACGCCAACTAAGAGATCCGCGTCCCAAATCCGTGGGATTATTTTCCGAAAACCAAACCGAAAATCGTGAGTGGAGGTAACTTGAAAGGTCTTAGAAACACAGCCATACATGCTTCCTTCACCGAGCGTGCGGTTCTTCCGAAGGTTCCGCCCCCCACTGTCAAAGCTGCTCTTCAGCTTCTTTTTCTGAAGTGTCTACCTGCCAGATTTCCTTATACAATCCTCAGGCCTACGTCATCATGTACCTTGATAATCAGTCTTTAGCATAGACGTTAGGATTAAACAGCTCAAAATTTATCTTCAGGATGTATCCGAAGAAATTTAGGAATTTGTGACCCAATTACTTATCCAATTGAATTTTGTATCACTACCGAGGTCTCGTCAACTCGAAAGCGGATGCTACGTTGAGGAGTACAGCATAATAATTTTTCATGTCGTCGTGGGAAAACTGATTTATTGACAAGGTTGCTGGTTCTGAAACGGCAAAGGTGCAAGGTTTAGTTTGAGACTAGCTTCCAAAGAGCTATTTCCTCCAACTCCTTGTCTTCCCGGACAGAGAAAGGGAGTTCTGCAGGAATATGAAGTCGCTTCTCCGCCTTGTACGCTTCCTTGCTTTTTCAGCAGGACAGGCTTCACGGGAGCAAAGGCTTTCTGACCTCCTAAGTTGGCCCCCAAAGCTTGTATCTTTTTCTACTAAAAAATAAATCATCAGTGGACCCAAGAGAATAACCGAAGCGTCATTTTCTTAGTGATGGTTTTCCCGGGGTCAAAGAGGTTTCGCCTTTCTTTTTCATTTGGCCCAGCCCTTCACTGAGGTTTGAACCTGCGCCAGCTCTTACGAGGTTCGATCACCCCCTCCGGGCTTTAATACTTCAAAGCCTTGCACAACAAATTGGAGCGTGGAAATTCAAAACATAGGATTTTGCCGTAGTTATCGGAGGCGAAAGTCGTGTTTTGAATTTCCCACGCTTATTTGATTTCAATTCCCGAGTTACCGTACTCAGCATGGACACGCCCACTGTCCGGCGTGAAAGGCTTCATTCCGGCTTTCGTATTTCGGTGTCTCCGCCTTGCCCACCCGTGAGATGGATGTTGCTGAAAATAACTGCTAGATTATCGGATCGAGTATTAGGAATCTGCTACTCGGTCAATTCGATCGCAGCGTCCTTCGCACATTCTAATGGCCTGAACGAGGCAGCGTAGGGTCTTTTAGTGTGCAGTGGCGCTCCGTGCGCCCATAACATCTACCGCTGGTCGAGCCACGCTTTCTGGAATTCATCATGAAGTCCAGCTTGTCGGCCTCACTCAGCTGCAGCCGCAGTCTTCACAGCGCATCCTATACACTTGTTTTAATGGCTCACTGAAGTATGGCATTGTTGCGCTCGCGCAATTATTTGAACCCAGTAAGGTGAACGATGAAGACATTTGAGACTTTCTTCAGTGTGACTGGTAGACCTTAAACCTGCTATCAATCCCGTCGCATCAATGCGTCTCCAAGCGAGGTTAGACAAAATTTTGACCTACCTATTCCTCATTTGCACCCCCGCGTGTACAAAAGCAGCCTTTTCTAAGTCAGCGATATGGGCTTTGGCGATCACCATCCAAGTGTCCAGAACGCATCGTCCATTAGGGACACTCACAATAGCGATCAAATAATAACCGAAGCAACCCGCGCGAAAATTCTGCTCCCTTAGCCCGGGTTCTCTTCCTTGTACACCTTTGGTTTCCAGTTTCCGTAAGATGGTAAGCCTTCAGGAAATATCAAAGGAATCCTCATTAGGAATGGCTCAAGGCGAAGGGAATCACTCATTCAAAGCTGGTTTAGGTGACAATTAACTAACGTCCAACACCAGAACAGGACACAGTCGCTATAGTCAAAGGGCACGGGCCATCGGTGGCGTGAGTCTATTCAAGATTCCCAAGCCTGGGTGAAACCTTTCTCGCTCTAGATCTGATCTGTTTTGACCTGCCCATGATGATTTTTTCGTAGTGCTTTTGAGAGGTCTGCACCAGTGCCTCTATTAGTTTTGTTGGGATTTATCCGTAGCTTTCCCCCACTTCCAGTTACTAAACCCAGGATATGCATCTGCTGTTTTTGATCCCAGACGTGCTAAATTCCTATTTTCTTGTTTCGAGCTGGCCTGTCAGCCGCTGAAACTGTCGATGCACTTTGACTGGCATAGGTTTTCCATTTTCTGTGAAATGATTTATTACTCCTACTTTGTAATACTAGACTTTATATTAGTTCTCATGTTTCTGGAATTGAAACTTGTCGAGTTTAGCGGGACTACCATTTATCCTGGTTGATTTGTACGCATGTGCAATATTACGTTTGTCTTGTAACCCATGTTGGCGTGAAATCAATGTGAATGATGATTATGCCGAAGTACGATAAAGCCTTGCACAACAAATTGGAGCGTGGAAATTCAAAACATAGGTTTTGCCGGCGTAGTTATCGGAGGCCCAGAAATCCGTGCTGTTTGAAGATTCTTGGAATTTCGCGGAGAGTTGACGAATTTCAAAAGAAGTTTCTATGATTTCACCGTGTTTTGCAAAGAACAACTTTTCTCGCTCTTGTCTACGGCGCCTGATTCAATTTTTTCAATTTGAGGTGTAATTTTAATCTGAAACATCAATTACTATTACTTAAACTTGGTCTCAAAATGAAAAATCTTTTACAGCAATATCAAATCAAACTTCCTCCTGCTCTCCGCCGAAGTCATGAGCCCTAGCACGGCGTTTCTGCCTAAATGAGCCGGAGTTCCAGTGTAATTGAAGCCACTGATCCTTATAAGTACCCTACGCGTGGAATTCCGCTGCACACTTTCAAGCAGCTCTATTGACTTCAAACTAATCGGGTTGAACACTCGTATCCCAGAAGAGGCCCACTATATGACTCGAAAACTTCGACAAGAATACCAGAATTAGTGGTTTAGAGCGCCCTGAACCACGGTCAAGCGGAGTTGCGAAATTTCACAACGGGGGCTAAGAAGGGTCGCAAAAATTTTGGTCCGAAAATCTAAGTTAGGGGGGATCGCGAAACTTTGGTCCAAAACAAAGTCGGGGTCCAAACCCAAATTCGGTGAAGATTCTGGATATTTTTGGTAACCAAAGGAAAGGATCGTAGCATTGCACAGGTTTTTAGACGCTTGAGTCCGACTGCTGAACGAATTCCCGGCGTCTAACAGTTTTTGTAATCAAATTCATCTAAACTGCCCAGAAATCGCGCCTCGGGGGAGAATCGCAAAAAAATTCAGGATTTTGGGAAAAAATGATGGTGAGGGGAGGGGTCGCTCCGATTTCAAAAGATTACACAACGTCACGCTTGACCCTGCCCTGAACACGCTGTGCATCACTTTATTGGCTTTCGATGCCTCCTGATTACAGTGACAGTCGAAACTGTGGTCACCTTAAATGAGAAACCCCAGGTCCGGTTGTCGTGGATCTATTTCGTTGGAACCCAAGCTGGCGCTCAGAGATGATAGAGTACCGCTCCAACTAGAGACTGCGTTAGCTACCCTATGGAGATTCGGAAAACCAATTTGTCGTCGCTGTAGGTCTGCGACTGTACATAAGGACCCGTGCTTGAAATTCCCTAAATGGCTGCGGTGATTAAAAAAACGGCATTTTCATTGGTCCGCAAAAATGTAAGGGTACCCCATTAGGGAATTTTTGGGGTGTTCAGAAAAAAATTTCGGGTTCGGTTCCAAACTTCCTACTGTGGGTTATTTAGGACGCTGAACCCGAATCTGGGGTCTATTCTTTGCTAGACTTAGGTATACTGTCGGTAACGGTATGCATAATGCCTTTTAACCGGCCTTACTTACCTTAACATCTCAAAAATCGAAAAATGATCCTCAAATTCGTGTTCAGCGTCCCAAATAACATCCACAGAGGAATCTTGAGTGTAATTTGAGACTATAACCGAGCTACCATTTACCAACGGCTACATACCGTAATCCGAGGAAAACCAATAAACCGACCACAGATTTGTGTTAAGCAGCTCAAGTAATCCCCATGCAGAAGTTCCAAGCCAATTTCATCGTGGCAGTCTCGAAATCGTCAAAAGTCGCGTTTTGCCACAAAAATTTCCCCAATTTTGAAGCTTCAGACCAAATCAGACGGAATTTTTCGATTATCGACAAATGGGCCTCAGATTCGTAATCAACGTCCAAAAAGTGGGCATCTCCACTTTTTTCTTTTCGCAAAGCCATGGAAATACCCACTTTTTTGAAATCTCTATGGCATTAAGGTGATTAGGAAAACAAGTTATCAATGCAGTGTCCCATACCCCTATAAATATCAAAACATGGTTTTATAAGAGCCCTCGGGAAATGTAGGGTAAGCACTAGTACGTGGTCCATTATTCTTTTCTTCAGCACCTTTTCAAGCAATCTAGCGAAAATCGAGATGATACGAGTGGGTCGAGAATCTTTAGGGTTAGTAGAGTAGATAGTTTCTTCATAGGGATAGAAGTTACAAATGAAGTACGCTACCGGCTTGGAACATCAGCCCTCAAGAACTCAGGGTAAAAACATGGGCAAGCGGGATCACCTTTTCTATGAACTGCAGGGGGATATGGTCCGGTGTATCTGATAGTGAAAACGATTTCGGCCATTTAGTGAAGAGCTCACATAGTTCCACTGGATACCGTGAAAACTTCAGGTTATCCGTGTTATTGCGGGGAATTAACGATTTGCGCGTAAAATTTGGTGTGTCGCGTCCGTGGTTGCACTCCAGGTCATTTATTCGACGCCATGTCCCATGTGCGCTGTGTCTGCGAGGCCTAAACCCTCATTCTACAATAGCGCGAAGAATGTCGTGACTAACATACTTAAGTAATAAAGTAACTCAATTACTTAGCGTTTCATATTCGCAACTCACCTAGTTTAGTCAACTCCTTGTTTTAGATAAGGCATAATGTCCAGTGATCGCTTCCCCGCGCTGAATAACGGACATTTTTCGCGCTTTCATAAAATGAGTTGCCATGTCAACAAGCAACATGAATGAGCACGTTATTTTATGGCTTGAGAATCTTGTCCAGGCTTGCTCAGTCCGGCCACATCAGGGATTTTTTCGACCTTAGTGAGATGTATTACATTCGTATCGACAGGGGCTACGCAGTCGTGCTCAGTCCGGCCACAGCGCGTAGATTATTTTTACACCCGATTTGCATCATGTAGACGCTTATCGACCGGTTTGGCCCTTCGGCTATGACGGGTCAAGAGATTTAAGAGAAAGCCGTCGGCTGTTCAGCTCACCTAATTACGCAACATTCTGAAACGCGTATTTGGCCTTAGCTCAAATAGTGGCGTAGGCAGCAAAGGTAAAATGTGAAAAGGCGTAGCAGCCCCCCGAGTGCCTCGGTTCTTCTCTCCCAGTTGCCCTGACGCTCCGAAAGTCGTGTAGGAGCAACTGGGGTAGAGTCTTACGCATTGTGTTGCTTGAACCGAACGCACTCAAAAACTGCTTGGGAATCCCGGTATTGTCGTCTGAGACTATCACTCCGACAGTGTTGCCGTTGAACAGGACCCCTACCCACAATTTTGAGAGGGGTCCGCCCGACATAGTAATGCGGCTGGCTCCTGTACGAATCGGGACAACTCTGCACCTGTGCTAGTCAGCTACCCATTTTAGACTTCTCTAGAGTCCCGAAATTTTTACGAGTAACTAGTACAATAGTCATGTCTCGCCGCAATCGATCGGTCGATAGCAACGTGATTGCACCTTTCTTGTATGTGAATTGATTGTTTTCTTCAAAGTAGGAGTGGAAATCATCTATTTCTCCAGGAAGGTCGTGTAGCGATGCACAGTCCTGATAAATAGACTTGGTCGTCATGCAGGTGTATACACAGGAAGCGCACGTGTTCTTCTTTAATACAGCCGTCATCATTGATTGTCATCAGTACTTGCCAGAATCGAACAACAGTTCGTGTACTTTGAAGAAGTTCTAGAAACGTGGTTTCTCTCTTGACTTCTCTAAGGGCTGCAAAGGCTGTGAAAAACTCCTCAAATTTTATCTGGGTTGTTGGGGGTCCAAAAATCAGTTCTCCAAGGTTAGGTTCATATTCGATCACAGCGACAAACATAGCAGGCAGACGTCAAACCTGTGATCGAAACTTCGGTTTCATTATAAAAGGCTGATTGATAGCCAAGCAGTCACATCCCGAAGGTAGCATATACCCTTACTTTCATGGTCAGGAATACACCACAAACAGACCCGCGTCGCCCTTGAAATGTTGTCAACGACGTTTGCGGCTGTGAAAACTATCCAGCATGACAATAGAAAAAATGAAATGGCGGAGGGTCGCTCCGATTTTGAAAAATTACGCAACGCCCCGCTCGACGCAGAATCGCTCAAGTAGGGCTGTACTGGCTCGTTTTTAGAGCTTCCAACGGCGTTAGCGTGCTTATTTTATTGTCGTCTCAACCACTTTTACGAGCGTCTAGGTTTTCTTTGATTGGCTGGATGGCATGTAAACAGGGTCAAGCGGACACTGTTTACCAGGACGGGGGGGGGGTGGAATTTTAATTTTGGGGTGGGAGGGGCGTAAAGATGTTGTGGTGAAATTTCTAGAAAATTTTGAAAATGAAACATTTCTGACAACTTGGCTGAAAGTTTTGGAAAAAAGATTTGCTGACAAAAACTATTTATAGCTCTATATCTGATTTTTTATATTATCAGTTTATTTCTAGTGAAAACGCCCAATTTTCGTCAAATTACGCCTAACATTTTCACGCTCCTCCCACCCGAAATTAAAGATTTCTTGAAACCCCCTCCCCCGTTGTCCCTCTGGAGAGACTGTGAAGTAATCGCTCGACCCTGACGAAACTTGTAGGCCACAGTTAGTTAAAGAGTCTTTTCTGATATTCTCCATCGATTACAGGGTCCAACGGGCCGTTGCGTAGTTTTTCAGAATCGGAACAACCCCCACCATCAAAATTTAAATCCATTTTTTTGCGATCCCCCCTCGGCGCGATTTCTGGGCAGTTTATATTTGATAACTAAAACAGTCAAGCGCCAAAAATGCGTTCAGTATTCGGACTAAAGGGTCTAATACCTGAGAAATGCTACGATCCTTCACTGCGGTGACCATAAATTTAAAGATTTTCAGGGATATCTCCACCAAATTTTTATTTTTGGACCGAAACTGCGATCCCCCCCCACTGCCCTTGCGGAATCGCAACAGCGCTTGACCCTGATCGATTATCACTTCTTAGTGCATTTGATTGAAAACTGTATCTGTCCCTCAGTTTGTAAACTCATTTCTACGCAGTTGTTTGAAACGGGAAGTCGTTTTCCTTATGTGACAGTAGTAGCAGTTAAATTGAGTTTTCAGATGGCTGCCGGCGACCAGATCCCCACCTTCAAGCTTGTGCTGGTAGGCGATGGTGGAACAGGAAAAACAACGTTTGTAAAGCGGCATTTAACAGGAGAGTTCGAGAAGAAGTATGTTGGTGAGTCGATTGAGGTGTGTTTTTGGTTTCCCTTAGTCATTTTCTATTTATGTTATTTCAGCAACTCTTGGAGTGGAGGTGCATCCCTTGCTTTTCCATACTAACCGAGGGCAGATCCGTTTCAATGTGTGGGATACAGCCGGACAGGAGAAGTTTGGTGGCCTCCGTGACGGCTATTACATTCAAGGTATACCTAACTTGTTTAGCTTACTTCCTACGTAATCAGGGTTTTTATGTTGATGAGTTTCTGCGTTTAGGGCAGTGTGCAGTAATAATGTTCGACGTGACAGCCCGTGTCACCTATAAAAATGTACCTAATTGGCACCGAGATTTGGTTCGAGTCTGTGAAAATATACCTATTGTACTCTGTGGAAATAAGGTGAGCGCTTTGTTTTTAGTGTTTCAGAAAAAAACTAGGAAGATTAGCGGCTTCAACGGGGTTTGGTTATACCAGTAGTGAATACCCACCAATATCATGATTGGCTGATTCTACAAAACTGTCTCCAGATTTGTGTTTGAGGTCTGGAAGAACTCCCGTTGCTGGTTTGTTGACTATTTTCTTCTTAAAATAGGGTTTCTATTTCACCTTATGGAAAATCATCAAAATTCCGGCAAGAGCATCAGAAGAAGCTTCGAGTACGTGCCAGTTTTTGGCTGGTTACGTTGGCTGTACGGTAGTCCGATCAGAGTGACTGGAGAAGCACAGGAAGATTCTCAGGGGATGTTGGTCGCGAGTCTGAAGGACCATAGGTTACGGTGGCTAGACGATCTATGTACCGCAATCTATCATAATCTTATCTTGTAGGCCGAGAGTGATATGTAAATGTGATTAGAAACCGATATTCGACCGTTCCAACGACAATCTTCAATACAAACGAGCAAGAAAATATAGTTTATTATAACACACTTAAAACAAAATAAATACACAAAGGAAACAAATGACAAATCAATTATGGCAATCACGCACAAAAATAATCAGGCAACAGGCTACCGGTGAGGAGACGAGATAAACAATTAACCCGGCTTCCCAAAAACAAACATCAAGACAGCTGAATAGGCCACAAAGGCAGAGATAGCAATTTACCTAGGCGGAGATATCATAAAGCAGTTGGCCACTCAAGCAGGAATGGAGCCACACAGGCAGTTATTCGGATGCCACTAAAGCGAGCAATCGATAACGGTCACAATCACACAGAAAAACCGCCAAGAATTAGGCCACATATGCCAGACGCTGTGACCGAGACTGTTTGGGCACCAAGCCCTAGGATTACTTTATTCTCCAATCTAAACGGGACCTAAAGGGCGCGTGCCCCTTTCGGAGCAACTCCTTATGTGCACAGTCCGCTTAGTTGTGTCTCTCCGTCCCTCACCAGCGCAAATTTGAAAATGGGTGCGTGGGTGTTTCGCAACACTTGCTCTTTTAAAGTGCACTCCTCTTCACCGGCATCCTATCTCCTGAGCTCACCCTATGTGAGCCCAACAATCTAACTTTATACAGATGGCTATTTGCCGGCCATGAATACAAACATTAAGCCCGCTCGCTGTTTTTGGAACAATTTAATAGGTAACGATGCGAATACCGTAGAGGTCGATGTTTGGCCTAAGTGGTTCAAAAATAGCCGCTATGGCTGGTCGTGTCTTAATCAATAATGGAATAATTACACTTTCAGCGCTGCGCGTAATGGAAAACGTTAGGTGGCTTTGTCATTCGGCCAGGTGTCGGTTTTCCCATGCCTTTTTCTGTGTCTTCAATACCGGGCCTGCTACAACCGATTTGCCAACGACGACGGGGGCCGTATCCGTATCCAGCTGTCTGAACAACTCCTAACATATTGTTTGGGTGAAATTTTTCAGCGTTGATTCTAAAGTGAAGTACAATACCCACCCTCGAACTTCGCGAAACAGCGACAAACGTTTTCGCGCCCTGTCGTCATAACACAGTTTTTTGGATTTTCTGGGGAAAGAAAGGTATTTCTAGAATCATCGAGATCTACATGATGGTGTCAAAATTTCACTGATAGCTTCAACTATACCTTGATTATAGTCATGTTGCTCTTTCCATAACACGTTTTGATTCGTTAGGATGCTCGGCAGGCATTTTCATTCTGGTGAGTAAGAACGTGTTACGTAAAGAACAACACAATTATAATTAATGTGTAGTTAAAGCTATCCCTGAAATTTTGACACCATCTTGTATGTAAATTTAGATGAGGAGATTCTAGCAATACATTTCTTTCCTGCGAAAACCCAAACATGACCGAGTTTAAACGAAGGGGTGAAAAAAAAACGCGAGAAAACTTTTTTTTGCTGTTCTACGAAGCTCGAGGGTGGGTATTGTAATAAAGGGGACTGGTGTAGTTATGAGTCAGCTTATTCTGTTTTTTTCTCGTTCGCTATAGATTGGCACAAACAATGAGGAAAAAGTGATTGGACGCCGAAGAGAGTTCTTATCACTCCTCGCTTTCGTCATAACAATGTCTCGTACGGGAATTGGGCGAACCCTTCTTACTTTTTGTGGCAACCACGTAAGACGGTGTTGTATGTAGTTTCAGTTGCTGTGGATGGTTTTCAGGGATTTCATTGATAGGCGAAGCCGTTTCAGCCTAGTTGGAGGTGAGAACACTGACGTAACTACCTTTTGGGGTTAGCCTTGCTATTAGTAGTAGCAATGGTTGGGTTACTCGTTCTCAAACCTAGATGGGTTTCCAAGGTTGGCTCTAAAAATTCTACCTTTTTTGCTCGAACTTTGCCCAGGGGGTTATGTAGCGTGCTGAACACGAATGCCAGGTACAGTCGGCACGAATCGCGCTGATACTTTGCGTTCCTTATTGAGAGTTGGCGCAAACTCAGTGTGCATATGCTATAAAATACGTGCACCGAGTTTGCGCCAAAACACAACAAGGAACGCAAGGTATCACTGCGATCCGTGCCGACAGTAGGTTTTCGGGCAACTATGGTGGGTCGCAACAGAAAATTGGTTGTATGTATTCCTGTCGTATTCGCTCAGAAAAGTTTTAACGAACTCCATATTCGTGTACGGTATCCTAAATAATCGTCCTGGACGAAGCATGGGCAGAAATCGTACGTCTCATGGTATACAACTCATACCAAGACATCAGGGTCGTGCGTGGGGTTGTGTTGGACCTCAGCGGAATTACGACCCCGCTCCTCTTGGGTGCCCAGAAGTTTAGGAGCTTTTTGCATCCCCCACCCGAATTTCGATTTTTTGGGCTGAAAGTTTTACGACCCTCCCCTCACCACCCGTTGAAAATTTACCCAGCTGTGCTTAACCATGCAGAACATCCTCATAGGGTACTCCATTTCACTCACTTTGACGGACGTTAGAATGACCTCGCTTACTAAAAGTGAACATTTTCGGTGGAGAGGGTGAATTTCAAGGTATGGCTGAATTTTCTCCATTCTGGATTCTGGACCACTTCCTCTTGCATGTCTCTAATCCGGCATCGTGTTTTAATTAGCGTTGTCGATTCGCAAACATGCTAGATTAATTCAGTCGTTACGTGCTCATCTGCTTTTCACATTCGAAGCAGTATCGTGACACTGATACATTATATGCGTTCCACCCGACTGAGTCGTTTTCGGGTATTCGAAAGTCGGGATCACTTGAATTTTGGGCCGATTCGAGAAACCGTTGGAACAGTTTTATTCCCAAACCGGTTATAATTATGATATAGTGATTTGGGGTCTGAATCTCGAACGTATGTCCTTCCTCTACAATTGTCTTGTGCAAATTCAAGAACAAGGGGCCAAATATTAGGTTGAAGCGAAAGTTTCCCGCCACTTGATTTTGTAGATTTTTAAATCTTTCAGCTTTGGTTAACCGGCCAAGTATGATATACCGATTGAAAGCACAAATTATTTTCTAACTAGAGCTGCCTTTCACTTGGACCAAAGCCTGCTCATTTGCGAAATATAGGCTACCATTTAGTGTTACTCTTCTGTACTGAGCATCTTTGAGTGCTTCTATTTAATTTGAGGTAAATCACCAAACCTGCCAGTGTTGACAGGATGATTGAGCCATCTCAGAGCTAGATGATGGCGTTTGTAGAACATTTCTTCGGAGAGTAATTAGTGATTTTTGGCGGGTTTTGTGATTTTGCAAATCACATGATTCTGCCTTATCCGAGAATTTTCGACCTCGAAGCTTCAAAGTCAGGTATAATGACCAAGTTCTCACTCGATAATATTTTTTTCGTCACTTATCGAGCGTTTCTTCGAAAATCGATATAAGTGGCCAAAATCGAGTTTTTAGGAAAAAAAGTCGATGGTTGACGAAAAACTGCTGTAGAGTGAAAACTTAGCCAAAATACTTAACTTTGAAACTTAGAGGTCGAAAATTTTCGGGTTAGGCAGAATCATGTGAAAGTTGTAAAGTCAGAAAATCCGCTGAAAATCACTAATTACCTTGCGTCGAAATGTTCTGCAAACGCTATCATTTGGCTCTGAGGTGGCTCAATCATCCTGACAGCACTGGCAGGTTTGGTGGTTTACCATAAGTAAAATAGAAACACTCAAATGTGCTCAGTACTGAAGATTACCCCTGAATTTTATCATATATGAATTTGTGATTTCAATCGGCATAACGCTCTTGGCCGAAGATCCAAAGCTGAAAGGTTCAAAAATCGACAAAATAAAGTATTGTCCTGTCCGTGAGGTGCTGCCTCGCTGCTGACCCCTGGAAGCGCTCGTGACTTCATCAATTAAACTTGCCATTAGCGATCGAACTTCCTGCGAGCTGGTTGCGAGTACAGGTTATTTGTGGAGAGATAAGTGTATTCTGCTGCTGCGAATATGCCGCGGCAGAGAATTTTCCAGCGTATCTGGAATAATGCCGTCATCACGGCGAGAGATAACACAAATATTCTTTCTTATAGATTTATCTAGCTAGAGTTGCTTGTTGCAGGTAGACGTGAAGGATCGAAAGGTCAAGGCAAAGACCATCACATTCCATCGTAAGAAGAACCTGCAGTACTATGATATCTCGGCGAAATCCAACTACAATTTCGAGAAGCCGTTCCTGTGGTTAGCACGCAAACTTCTGGGTGATCCCAACCTGGAGTTCGTCGCTATGCCAGCTCTTGCTCCACCTGAGGTAACTTTTTCTTGCCCGATTTGTTAAAAAAATCCCCATTTTCTAATTGCGCGTTTGTAGGTGACGATGGATCCGCAGATGATTGCCCAGTACGAGGACGACTTGAAGAGGGCGGCAGACGCTGACTTGCCGGACGATGATGACGATCTCTAGACCCAAAGACCACACAGACAACAATACGTCTTCTGTGTAAATGTTTGCTGTATAATCGATATTCGATTCTTTCGATTTTGGTCGGGCCCAGCACTAACCGGTGGCCGCCGCACGCGTTATTTTATACTCAGTTTGTTGTCGGCAAGGTTTATTTCATTGTTATCACATGTTTTCAACCACGTGTATTTAAGTTTTTGTGCAAATTTGAAGTTGTTCTTATGATGCTAGCCTGATTAGCAATTGATGAAATAAACTTTTTTTCGTGAAAAATACAAGTTTTGGGAGAATAATTATGGTGATACTGTATTTCTACTGTACAGACGGGTCGGCATGAGTTCAAAAGTCAGGTATAAGGTAAGGATTCCGTTCAGTTCATCTCCGCAATGCCTTTCAGACCGCAAAGTGCACGCCGATTGCGAAATCGTGCTGAGGCGCGGTTACGAGTATCCTCAGACAGGGGTGTGGGATCAGCCGAGAATAGATAGCAAACACCGCCCGGGTGATCCCGCAACCGCGCCGCAGCATGCTTTCGCTGACAGCTGCTTCTTCTTCTTCTTCTGCAGCCTCAAAGTGGTTTTGTCATAGGTTGAGGAACTGGGCGGCCTTCACAGGATTCCACGTCCAAAGGTCCATTGTTGTTAAGGAGGTAGGTCTCTTCGGGCACATGAACAAGTGCGCCGTGTCGTGTCCAGGAGCACCCACAGTCCGGGCATGCGTCTGGTCGGCTGCTGTCGATCTTGTTGACGTAAGACATGAGCAGAATAAGAGTGACCACAGCGCAGCGATGCAAGAGCACATCTGGCTCGTCTGCCGGAGTTGAGACGCTCGGACTCGCAAACCGAAGGCGGCACCGTTCCCAAGATAAGTTCTGGCCGCCTTTGCTAGATATCCTCGAACAAATTGCGTGTGCTCCTCACGCAGAAGACGAAAACCTTTCCATGTTGGAAGTCGGCCCATCTCTGTACATCAACTTTACGAGGAGCATCGGCGAATCGGCGTCCCTAATCGACCTCTCTCTTATGGGCTTCATGATTCTCTTTGACGGATGATTCGGCTGCCTCAGAACATTAATATACATCTGCTGTGCCTGGAGTTCACAATGCTCCTTGACCGGCAATATGCAGGCCTCCGCGTGAAGATGCTCCACCGGGGAGCTCCTTGCACAACCGGTAGCAATTCTAAGCGCAGCATTCTGTACACGCTGCAGCTTATTCCAGGAGCTGTCAGACACCAGGTGCTGCCACACTGGTGCCGCATATTCCAGAGCCGGCTGAAGTATTGCTCTGTAGGTTCTCAATATAGTCTCTCGGCCTGCTTCCCCATGATGTTCCTCCGAGAGCTCTCAAGATATTAAGTCTAGCCTTGACGACTGTTTGTTTCTGTTCCGCGTTTTTGTGGAACTTCGGTGATGGATCAAGAATAAGGCCAAGCAGCTTGGGGAATTTCGCTGCTGGCGGCAGGTCACCATCCCATTTGACATCTGGATGGGCACTGTGTTCCTTGGTGTTCGTTGTGAACACTGAAACAGAGGAGTTTGCGGCAGAGACTGCAGGCATCTTTTTATCGAGGAAGAGCTTCAACTCGACAGAGATAGGCGCTGATCTTGTTAGCGGCTATCTGCAGGTCACGATCCTGGCACATGATGGTGATGTCGTCGGCATACATAATCCCCTTACATCATTGGGAGGCTCGGGAATGTCCTCCAAGATACAGGCTGAATAGGGCCGGGGACAACACTCCGCCTTGCGAAGCACCAGCTGCTATTGGAGATGCTATCGGATACATGATTCTGGAACAGAACCTTAGCACGGCGGCCTTTAGTGAACGCTGCAATCCATCGCTTCTGCCATGATGGTAGCGACGACTTGAGCAGTTTCTCCGGACAGCAGTCCCAAGTTAATAACAGAGTCGAACGCTTTGCTCAGGTCAAGGGCGACGGCCACCGTTCTCAGGGGGCTTTCTCATGTTGAACCCGTCAAACCGCGAAGCTCACGATCTCCCAGCCAGAGCTGTAGTAGTGGAGTGAGATTTCCTGAACCCATGCTGGTGCTGCTGTCGCTCATTTTGATCAGCCAGGTCCGTCACGATCAACTTTTCAGCTGGTGGCGACGGGCGATAACAGGCTTATTGGTCAGCGCTTTGCCATTAACTTTGGGACTTGCCTGGCTTTGGCAACGGTATCACATTAGCTGTCTTCCAGAAGCTTGGGGTGAGAGTGCAGGTCCGGAAAGAAGTGTTAATGATATCTGCAAGCATCGGTAGAAGTTCCGTGGGAAGCTTCAGGATGGCTGGGGAGATACCGTCAGGTCCGATAGCCTTCCGAATTCCCGCATTTTCCTTGACAGCCTTCTCTACTTGTGCGAGAGTAAAAGGCCTCCAGATACGTTCCATGAGCGGCAACCGGCTCCAGCTCTCTAACGAGTGACTCTGTTTGCACGCCTCGCTTGGTACGTGTGATGAAGAAGTTCTTGCCGAGCGCGCAAGCAGCCGCTTTCCCTGATTTGAAGACGTTCTCCTCGAACTCAATGGCGGAGCTCATCGAGGAGCCGGACTTTGCCGGAAATTTTCCTCAACACGTCGTAGTTTGGGCGTCAGCCAAAATTCAACATAAGTGAACTTCTCCCAGCATTCCTTCTTGTTCTTATCCAGATCCTGCTTGATCTCATTATCCAGCACAGCAATCTCCGGGTCCTAGATGGTCTGCGGCTCTCTTCTCATCTCTGGTTTCTTTATCTTCTGCAGTATTTCCCTGCTGACATTTTGGAAAAAAGGTCTTGGCGACCCTCAGGAGTTGCAGCTTTCATGGCCTTGCAGATGGCACCTGTTAGATGGCGCTCTTTCTGATGAACATCACCATTCCATGGGTAGTCGACCGCATGGCGAAGTGCAACATCTCTGGTGGGGTCCAGTCTGCTAGGCCTAAATTAGAATAAGTACGATGACGAAAACCAGAGTAAGGGGCAAGAGAGTCAGAGAGATCAATATAGACAAAGGAACGGGAATGTGATCACTGGAGAGAGTTGTGGATGTGGACCACGTGCAAGCATTAGAGATTGGATGACACAAGAGATGTCTGGGCTAGAAGGTCCCGGCCGTTGGCAGGGGAGACGAGTGGGCTGGTCATCATTGAGGATAACCAGGTCACACTCCTCGGCCCATTCTTCCGGCATCTTCCCTCTGGCGTCAGAATCAAGAGCGGAACAGAACGTGCTGAGCATTGAAGTCACCCACGCAAAGACAGCTGAAGGGGAGAGTGAGCAGTCGTACAACTGCTTAAGGAGGGAATAGGATTGCAGAGGGGACAAGATGATATAGGAGGAATATATATGTTAAATAGAGATAAAGGGGTTTTGAGGGGAGGTGGATGGGGGTGCTCAGTACCGTCCTTAGGAGTATTAGGGATAATATGAGAAGATGAGGCAGATTGAACGAAAGTAGACCACTCCGCCCCCAAGAGCTGTCCTTGGCATGTGATAGGCGGTGTAGCCCGGAATGTTAGGTTGGGGATAGAGTGGTAGATGGAGAGAGCTTGGTTTCTTGAACCATGATAACATCCGGGTGATGAGAACTGATGCGAATAGAGAGAGTTCAGATAACTTGTTTGAAGGCCGTTGAGATTAATGTGAACAATGGAGAGGGCGGTTGGTAATTGAGGAATCAGAGTTGTTGAGGCAGGGCATAGAACACAACGAAGGGATGAGTCATGATGCCTCACAGAACTGAGGCCCGAACAGGAGAAGTGCACCCACCTTTGGCATCCGAAGCACTGGACACTTGTTTTATGCCAGGTAACATCCTCGCCGCAGGTGGCACATGGATACTTCCGTGCTGGACCTGGATTACTCGACATCGGCCCTTTGTAATAAAATCCTCAGGAGAGCTGCGGCCGACCAGCACCTCTCCCATGACCGCAAAAACCCTCTTCTCGGAGGGTTGACGTCAGTTTGCACGGAGGCGATCTTCTTTCCTCCACACTGCCACGGCACGAACGTACGACATCTCGGCGGCTGACAGCTTGCACTTTGCGGAGGTGAACTGTAGTTAGGTCCGTGACCCGTTTCCTCGAGAAATCTCGCCAGCGGCTGGCGCGTAGTAGATACCAGCCAGCCGCGGTTTGAATGTAAATATTTTTTCTTTAGGCAACAAGCCACGAACCTAGCCATACCTCCATTGACGAGCGACGCAATGCAATGTTTACCATCAATATCGACCGAAATTCTATATGCATGTTACGCACTGTCGCTGGTCGAGGCAAGTATGATCCCGCCCTAACCAAGGAGGTGGCTACTTTTAGATGAAGTTTTTGGACGAGACCTCGCAAATGAGGTTCGTTTTCGGTTGAGGAGTGCGGAATTTCCTGTTTTCTGACCCGTTGGACTTTGTTTCCTGTTTTCTGAGAAACCAGCCAAAATCAGAATAAAATAAATCAGTATTGTCCTTGTGATGATAAGGCGCTATTCATACAACTCTAGCGCGTGACGTGCAGCAGGGCTGTGCGTAATTACGAATTACGGTTCACGATTTACGAATTGCGTGCGTTTTTGGCAATTTTTTTGAGATTTACGACATTTGGGACCAAAATCGTAACAAATCGTAATAAAACGTGCAAACGCGGTTGAATGAGCAGTGCAAATCTGCGGTCTAGTACAAATATAAATTTAACACTTTCAATACAACACAACTTCTACATTTTTTTAAATTCGACACACTCCTAATATTTAATTACTCTTCGAAATTTCAATTTTCGGTGAACCCGTACCCTTGCATGCCCGGACGGTCGAAGTCAGCAGTAGGTCAGTCATGGAGAACTATAATTGTTGATAACGAGCGTCAGGTATGACAATCGCTCCCCTTCTCACTCTGACGGACCCGAACTTATTATTTGGTTCCAACCTTTCCTTGCCCCAAGCCGAGCCAGGTCGGTAGCTTCACAGCTATTTACTTCCATGGAATGCTCTTGACACATGATGAACACCAGAGACGCAGATCTTTGGTGGAGCTGCAGTCTATATCGGACCAAAATTTCGGTCCATGATTTTGCGAACTAACCGATGTGCGCAACACGCATGCACTAAACAGAATGATGCTGTGTCCGCGAGGTCCTGACATGATTGATATTCGTCCCAGCTCCACTATCTTCTAGCACTCTGTAAACTTCTTAAGCAAGATCAACGAGTACTTGATTGATTTAAAAAGCTATTTCGATAACAAGATGCTCAGGGTCTCACACCACGCCAAGTCTTCAGTATCAGTTTTTCACAGATGGGCCCCAAGAGCACAGCGCCCATCCCGATGTCGGCAGCTGGGGTGGGGAATCGCCTGCCTGCTTGCTCGCTTCGTCAAACTACTCGGCACTATACTCCGATCCGTCGCTGACGTTTCTGAAGAACACCGAGCAAAATCGAAAGCAAATTGTAAAAGCTAAGCTCAGTGTGCTAAAAAGAAGGCGCTGGGAGGTACATCATGGTGCAGCAGTGAAGAGCTATTCTGACCACGTATAAGGCTATACTGCAGCAGCCCCCCGCCCTGGAGTATGCGGCACCGGTTTTGGCGGCAGTTAGTGTCGGACTCATCCTGGACTAAGATGCAGCGTTTACCAAAACCTTGCTCTTCAGATCGCCACCGGGTGTGCTACGAGATTCACCGATCCCGAGCATTTACAAGCCAAAGTTACGGGTGCACTACCAGTAAATATAGTTGTGCTTTTTGACTAAAACGGACCGAATGAATGAATGAATGAATATATTCGACTTCAAAATTTTCGAATAAACGAATGAATGAATAAATTCGACTTCAAATTTTTCGAATAAACGAATGAATGAATATATTCGACTTTAAATTTTCGAATAAACGAATGAATGAATATTCGACTTCAAAATTTTCGAATATGAACGAATGAATGAATATACTCGTTCTATTTCGAATGAATGAATATCGAAAAATCGAATAATTTCGAATAAATGAATTGAATTTAACTACAGGCCAACCAAATTCAGAGTTTTGCGACGCTACTGCTTTGAAGAGGCAGTTTTCAAGGAATGGCATCGAAAGCTTCTGAACTGCTCAATATTTTCAATATTCCGCCTCAGGCAGGGTTCATAAGTGGCACGCTTAAAATCGATACGCGCATCGTTTCTACACTAGCAGCTGTCTTGATGCCACCCACAGCGGTTCTATTCATACAACAACGCCAGCGCGTCACGAGCGGGCGTTTCGTTAGACCCCGTTCAGAGTTCATTCGCGCGTCACGTGACGCGATGTTTTTAATCAGCCTACATTCTCGATCACGCTACGTCGCGTCGCGTCTTCGCTGGGTGTCCACGGTGAAGAGGCGCGATACGATCTCGAAATGACGTGCTTTCTCCTATAACAATAGCGGTCGTGCCAGCGAGATGGGAGCCGTTCGGCCCGCCACGCGCCAACTTGATTCGTCCATCAGTGTTACTGTCTTGGTTGGGGATAGTGTTCCGCGGAATTTCTGGATTAGGCGTGATTCGTAGTATTTTCGGTTTTTGGTGAATTTGTTACTTCGACATTGTCTGCCGTAACAAGTATGAGCCGCAGAACTTGCTGCTATTTGATATTTACTCCAACCGCTTTGAGTATTACTCATTTTGCCACCTATTCGTTTTTATTTCGTTTCCAAAAATCGATAAAGAAGAACTAAATCCAAATTAGCCATCGTCGACAGCCATAAAAGCACCTTGCTCAAGGTTGGAAAAAATATACAAATCTCGCTCTATTGAGAATTCCCGTGCTTATTTTGTGATCTAGCGCATATGTCGTGGTTTCCAATTAGCCTATCGTTTTCGCGGCTTTGGCTTTGGCTGCTAAAAATGCTCAGTCGGCTGGATCTCCATCAAATTTCAGGTTCAACTTTGAAAACCGCAAAGTTTTGCTGAAAACCAAAAAGCGTTGGATAGAAGACGATTTACACTTTTCGACCAGTATTGCCCTTTACCGGAAGAAAATTCCGGTCACGTTGATTGTGGACAAACGCTGTTGCAGCACGTAATGTGATGAAGTCGTGCTGGAAGCGAAGGTTGATCGTGCCGGGACTACGTGGTCCCACCAGTATTAATAATGTCGCGTGCTCATATGGCGGGTTTCTGCGATTGCGGACCAGAGATTTGCTCTGATGAAAGCACTTTTTCAAGTACTCGTCGAAAAAGATTTATTTTGAAACACATATCATCACTGGGAAGTTGAGGCGTTTCCATGTTTAATGAGGTTTGAGGCTGTGTTTGGGCTCATTACTCATCAGTTACGAAATACGATTAACGATTTGAGGATTTGAAAACTACGATTTACGCAATTCAAAATTTCAGTTACACTGGCTGATACACTCAGTGCTGGTGCACTGGCCCTTCTTTCTTCGTGTATGATCCGGTAAAGGCTGTATTTAGATTATTCCGAATATATTTGAAGACCGAATATGCTCGAATAATTGTCAAATGTCGATAGTCGATTTCGAATAATAATCCCAGAATATGAGGTTTTTCGATAGTCGATTTCCGAATAATGATCGAATATCTGTTTTTTCGATAGTCGATTTCGAATAATGATTCGAATATCTGTTTCGATAGTCGATTCCGAATAATAATCGAAAATCGGGATTTTTCGATTACTCTATAATCGAATAAATAATCGAATAATTTATTCGAATGTTTGTTCGATTGCGAATATTCGAGCACAACTATACCAGTAAAGGAGCACTGTCAGCTCAAGGCCCAGCAGCTGTATATTAACATCGTCAAGCAGCCCAACCACCCATCTTGGAGAGTACTTGAGCCTGTAAGAGAGAGAGAGAGAGGCATCAGAAAACCTTTAGCCGATGCTCCAGTTAAAGTCAACCTGCAGGGATGGCACGATTCATATAAAGAACGCCTCCGTCTGTTACGCGAGGAGCACACCCAGTTCGTTCGAGGGTATCTGGAAAGAGTGGCAGTTAATACTATTCTGGGTTTTTTTGTCTCAAGTTTCTGAGTCTGAGTCTCAGCTTAGTAGACGTGCCAGATGCACTCTAGCCTCGTTGCGCTGTGGGCACTCAACGTTCCTGATGTCCTACGTGAACAGGATCGACAGTAGCACTCACGACGTTTGCCCGGACTGTGGTAGTCCCGGCCACAATACCCTACACTTATTCAACTGTCCGAAAAACCCCACAACACTGACTAAAATAGACCTTAGGACGAATCCGAAGCTGGTCGCCCAGTGAAGCTTGGAACCCAATATATACACTTCATTGCATAATTTTGCGAAGATTTCAAAAACAACCTTCCCCACGCATCCATCTTTAGCGGTTGAAAAGATACAAGCAAAAAAGTGGAATTTCGTTAATTCGAATCTGCCGGAGAATCGGGAAAATATTTTTCTAACCTGAAAAAAAAATATTCGACGAAGATTTTTACGGGGAGTCCCAAAATAACCTTTGATGTCTACCTCCAGAGGCTACGAGAGGAGAGGTGGTAATTTCAAAATTTGGTTTGAAACATTTCTAAGAATTTATGGCTGCAGAGTCTCTCAAATGTTTTAATAATGATTAGCAAATTCTGAACGCAAAAGAAAAGAAGATGAAGAACCTGATTTTTGAAAGCACAGATCTTGAGGGAGCCCTCACATTTTGCATTTCAAAATCCTAATCAACCTTCACCACTCAGACCGCCGTCTCCACCCCAACAAACATACGCTTATGTGGAGGAACGTTTATAACTCCGTTCAGAGCAACGCTTACAAATATAGAGAGCAGACTCATTTTCTGCGTCAAAAAGAGGTTTTGTTAATGTATATCCCCTTTAGGATGGACACCTTATCCAAGCATCCTTCCTTGAAAGGTTAAGGCTAGAACTATCCAACCGTAAATTTTTTCTCATCACAGTGTTGCCCTCCTTGGCTGCAACTGAACTGTGTTTGGTAGAGCGATGATTCCCTACGCTTTCGTATTCAAAAGTTGGGCGAAACCTGGCACAGGTGTGGTACTTAAATAAACTTAGAGTTTCCATTCTGTCTATTAAAGTCACTCCAATTCCACGTATGTGTACTGAATATTTATTTAAGCGCTGCTCAAAAAATGTCACCTTGAAACCCAACCTCCAACCTTCTTTGATATGGAAACACCTCAACACTGAAATGCTACGGTGTTTCCGCATCGAATGAGGCTTGGGTCATGTGTAGGCTTATTACTCATTATCAGTTACGATTTACGAATTACGACGAATTTCAAAAATTACGATTTACGATTTACGAAATTACAAAATTCAGTAACGCACAGCCCTGATGTGCAGGCGAGGCGTTCAAGTATGAATAGTCTGCGCGCGTCACGCACTGGCAGAGACCATGAACACTGCGGCGGCGACGCTATGGCGGAGCGGATCAATTTGTGCCGTAGCTTGCTGCCGCCGAACAAACAAAATTTGTACACTCGTTCACTATTGGCCGCTATGGCGCAGAGGGCGTTTAGGGCGTGCCTCTCGGGTGGGTCGCGAGGCCATCCATACTCCAACGTCACGCGCGTGACGTGAGCTGGTTGACAGCTATAGTCAGGGATGTGCAGAAATCTTTTCCAGATTTTTCGGTAACGGTCAAAAGACGCGGGAAATGTGGAAATTGAAACGGAAGATAACTCAAATTCAGAGGATCTGAATTCTGTTCCAATGAAACCGTACAAAAAAGGTCTTCGCGGCGGCCACTGGACACTCATGCTGACCGCGTGGGTGGAAAGTTTCATTCGGACGGATTTTATCATACAGTGCGTTTCATAAATATAGCAACACCGGTCGAAGCACCGATATCGAGTTCCGCACAAACTTTGATCTGTTGGCATGATTACCACTCAACTCTGCGCACCCGAAAACCCTAGTCCACAAACTTGCTCGAAAAATATATCAAGAAATAAGGTATACATAGCGGGTAATCTCCTGAAATCATCGTTGCATAAACATAGCAGAATTTTTCAGTCATTGAAATTTTAGTGTAGAATGAAAACGGCTCCCAGCACATTAATAATTCATAGCTCTATGTTAAGAAATGAGCTGAAAAACCATGTTAGCATGGAGGCAACCCATTGTGTGAGGATCTGGTGGCACACAATACTCCAGGCATTGGTGATGGCTCGTTTAAAGTCTTCAGTTACAGTGAAAGCCCATCCTCGACTGAAAGTGTGGCAAAGTACTGTTTCCTAGATGCTGCTAATAATGTTTGCGTCAAGATAGAGCTCGGAGAAGAACTCCCCATAGGTAGCTTCTTGCCGCTTAAACCATGCCTCAGTGGGGCGACCCACGTGAGCGGTCGTGTTTTCGTCCCAAAAACCGAAGCAATTTCTCGAATTTTGAGGTAGCAAACTTGAAGGAAGGGGTTCACAGCATTTGCTGCTAGCTCATGAACCGCACACGTCTGGATGTGAAGACACCCCGCTTTCGTGCTAAACTGCCCAAGTCATGGTGCGCCCACTACAGAAAATCCGTTTCCTGACTACCTTGGCTTCCCGCTGAAATCTCGCCAAGTGTTGTACTGGATCGACTCTGCGGTGAGCGCAAGCTCTGCTAGGATATATTGAACGTCTAATCTTCCTGTTGGCAGGGTTTTCTTAAAGTGGAGCTACACACTAAGATAAAATTCGATTTTTACATCAAAAATTGATTCTGCATAGCCGCATTTCGTTTGGAATGACCACTTCCCCAAATCACCTTTCCCTGTCAGTATTAAGAGGCGCTGGTGCCAACATTGACGTCTGAGAGCTCGATCTATGCCAAAGATCAACCAATCGTGCTATCCCTCCGGGATCGAACGATTGGTACCAGACTGGGGGAATGAACACTGACTTAAACGTCGGCTGAAAGTCATTGTAATGGTGACAAATGATTCTGAATGGAAGCCGAATGTGGGGCTCACCTTCAAGTTATAATTAATCAATTCACGAATATAAATGATATAATGACATTATTCTTTAATTGAAGAGAAGCTGCTCAGGCGATTCTCGGCCCGAGCCGCACCGAATAGGAATCGGAGCTGCCTGACAGTTCGGCTCGTTCGCCCAATCTCCGGGCTACTGCCGTTGCTGTTCGGGCCAACCGGAATAACCCGGACGGCAACAGCAGTGGCCCGGAAAGCAACAGCAGTGGCCCGGACAGCAACAGGAGCCGACTCGCAGATTGGAAAAACGAGCCGAACTGTCAGGCGGCTCGGGGCCGATAATCGCCTGAGTGAGACACTGAATGTATACATTTTCGGAAAAACTTTGTAATATCGGCTTCTATCTATCGGGACTTCATGAAACTTTAGAAGCCTTTCTCCCTCATTTTAAGCGGTCGAAGTAAGGCTTATTGGAATTAGCATGTCGAATTTTCCTTATGGCCGTTATATTTTGCCATGACCGACCGCTCCACTGCTTGCTCCTCCCGGAATCATATGAGATCCCATAGGCTATATGTTATCGGGCATCGCAACACACCTGGTACATTCTCTAACCAGGGCTTGTTTTACTCACACTCCGATGTTTTAGAAAACTATGTCCTGGATGTTGTAGTTACAGCCTTGGGTATCAATAATCCGTATTTGAAACTCCTTTAAAGACAGTCCAAGCGCGTGAGTAAAATTTGATATTATGGTCCGTTCGCTGTGTGTAGCAACCCCGCCAAACGCGGAATCTCAACTCTTCGAAATAAGAGAGAAAATCGAGCAGCCATTCCCCCCCCGGCCCTCCAAATCAGCACCCATTGGCTCCGCTCACTTCGAAGTTTTTGGTCTCAATAGAGACGGAACGCGCGATGGCTTCCAATCAAAATCTATGTCTTCCTTTTGTAGTCGGTCTATCTTTATAATGGAGTCTGGTCCAGTGCGATGATTGCGAATGACAAGGAAAAACAAGCCCGAGACAACTCGTCCACGAATTTCTCATCGTCCGAATTCACAATTCTCGAGGGAACATAATTCCGTGCGTGGTGGGCCCTGAGCGATTCTGAAGACATCATTGTGATCAGGCCGAGATTTCCCTCAAGATAAGCGAATAAACTGGAAACCGATTTTAAGGTTGGACTGTGCCTTTATTGCGTCAGAAATTCACAAGAGGTTTCCAAAAGTGGGCATATTTATAGAAGAGAAAAAGGGGACGCAAAGGGCAATTTTTGAGGGGGTTCAGAAAAAATGTTCCGAGTTTAGCTCAAAACTTTTTGGTAGGGGTTGCCTTGGGTGCTGATTACAAATCTGAGGCCCAGTTGTCGATTTTTCAAAAAATTCCCGCTCAATTGGCTCAAAACTTCCCAATGAGGAAAAATTGCTTGCGAAACGCGTCTTTTGACGATTCACCTGAATGGTGCGATGAAAAAACCCAAAACTTCTCCATAGGGCTTATTTGAGCTGCTTGATACAAATCCCTAGTGCAGGAATCCTTGTTGAGGAGAAGCGTCTGAGGAGAGTTGTGTCGGCAACTTCAAAGCGACCGACCGCGAACGAGAGTGGAGTGGCTATGGAGTTCGAGATGGCTCGGGAGGAGAAGAATCCGAGGAAAGCCTACACGTTGTTACGAAAGTATAGCGGGAAGATGAAGAGATTTTGTCCTGCCCTGAACACTACCAATGGAGTTGCAGTTGATGATGCGACGCTGCCAATATGGAAGGATTACTTCAGTTCACTACTGAATCGTCCAGCGCCATCAGTACCTGAGATCCCGCATGTTCAGAGAGCACATTACGATGTCAGTGAGGAACCGCCGACTGAGTCTGAAGTTTTGGATTGTGTCCGGAAAATGAAGAATGGAAAGGCTGGTGGAGATGACAACATCACTGCTGAAATGCTGAAAACTCTTCCTCCATCTGGGATTCGTTGAATGACCAACATGATCCGTGTCATATGGATGAGCGAAAGGATACCCGATTCGAGGAGACATGCGATCATCGTACCTCTTCACAAGAAGCTGTCCGTCACGGATCCTAAGAACTACAGAGGAATCTCTCTACTTCGTGTCATGCGCAAGGTTTTAGAACGTATCATTCTCGAGCGACTTATCAAACATCGTGAAGGAACGACCAGAGATGAGCAAGCCGGTTTTCGACCTGGAAGATCGACCATCGACCAAAAGTTCGTCGTGAGAAGAGTAATTGAATCGTTGCAGCGGTATTTGAAGTCATTACTGCCTGATTTTTCAGACTTGGAAGCCGCATTCGACTCTCCTCCTCGTGATCGATTGCCCAACGCTCTGCGAGGCGATGTAGCCCCGGAAAAGTATGTTCGGTTAATAGAGGACATGAACAAAGGAACAACAGCAGCAATTCGAACACCTGTCGAATTTACGTCAGCTTTTGAGGTGAAAACAGGAGTAAGGCAAGGAGCTGTAGCAGTACATTTTCGTTTCAACTCCGCCGTTGATGACCCCCTCCAGGGGAGACATCATACCTTCTCATACCTTACGCCGTAGCCTGATCAAAGTTTACTATCATTGGATTTTTTCGTAGTTTTCTCAGTATGAGATGGTAAATTTTAAATAATTATGAAAAATTTGAAACAGTTATGAAGCAGTTGTGAAACAGGGATTTTTTGAAGAATTCTATGAAAAATTGGTGTTTTTGATCAGTGGAAATAAAAATATTGGGTTGGGGACTAAGTTCCCGCGCTTTCTTGTTTCGATTTTTTCCTCATTTTCTGTTTTGTTCGGTTGACAAGTGAGATAACTTTAGCGCAGTTAAAGGGTAGCAAAATGAGGTTTATAGCACAAATATCCAAGCTACGAATAGTAAAAACTATGAGTGACTCCGGCCTAACCCTACATATAAAGGAGCTATGCGCTTGGAAGTACGATAAAAGTCTAAATTACTGGAAACACCTCATATCTGTGTTCAGCGCCCCTATATGCCCTCTACACGCAGTTAGGGCGAGGAAGGAAATCTCGACTTTCCGACCCTGGAAATGAGGTTAAAAAACTTGAGAGATCTGTGGTATTTAAGGAGTTGAAAAAAATTCGCCAAAAACTGCTCGTGCAAGGGATTTTTTTTCGGGGGTAATGGACATAAACATGAGGTCCGTTTTTGATTTTCTGTGCCATTAAGGTGAGTTATGGTGAGCAAAATACCATTATAACAACCGTAAGACGGCTACCGATCGTTTCGAGCTTTCAACTTTTACAAACATAGAATTAGGTCGAAGTCACTCACAGTTTTTACTACTCATAGCATGGGTATTCTCGCCATGTACTTCATTTTTCAAGCCTCCGACTACGCTTGACTGGTTTCCCTAGTAAGTGTAACTAGGAGCTTCCCTTGAAATTCGAACATATTTAGCTCAAATCAAGGTTTCGGCTGCCAGTGGACACCACCAGCTTGTGGTAGTTGGGCGAGCTGGTCACCGCCACCCGGCCATGCTTGTCCGGAGTTGGGTAGCCTGTAGGCCAACGTTCAATGGTGCGGGTTCGCTGGCTCCTGGTTCTGCCCTGGACTTCCGTCCCAAATATTTCAAACCTGGGTTCCGTTCCAAATATTTCAAATCAAGTACCCGCCGTGTAAGGAACGGGTTTACGATGATAGCCTTACTGTCACATTGTCGTCATTGGCTATCTCTCGATCGTTGTGAAACTACTGACCAGAGATGTGCGTAATAGAAATTTTGTAATTCGTTAGTCGTTAGTCGTTCGACCGGCCAAAACCCTCGTTAGCCGTTAAAAATCTTGACGTTGAGAACAAGCACAGCTGAGGCAGAAAAAAACCCTCATGAATAAGAAAAAAAGGAAGGCATGAAGAGATGTGTTTTCCGAAACATTCATGGCCATTAAAGACGCATATCATCCCTTGTTAGAGAACTTAGTTCAAACTGCAAGCCTGTACATACATAAATAAAAATATCTCCTTAACCACTCGGACATCGCTGCACGAAACCTAATGCTCCATAGTGTGTGTTTATCGATTTTGGTCACTTTTTTCGGTAAGAAAAGATACGATGGGAAACCGAGACAATCTAGAATTCTGTTTTTTTTTCAATGCAAAATTTGCCATTGTGTGCTATATGATGCTATTTGAGATCTACCCGATGGTGACAACACGGAGAATCGCACCGACTCTGCACGAATTGTTCTTTGCTCACCGTCGCTAGCCGAGCGCTTACGTGGTTCAGAGCTTGTTCCCATAATGGAGAAGGTCGGAAGAAATTAGCAGTGAAAATTTCACTCCTGAGAGGTCAAGGCACCACTTTATAGAAAACCCATATCTCGAATTTATGACTGAAAATCGAGAACGGACCCTTTACTATCCAATCATCGGATACAGTCCCTGTAGTTGTGGCCTGCAGGCACCGCTCCATATTAGTCCCTCTGCAAAAACCTCCACTGGAGCCGGTCAGTGCCAGAACCGGCTCAGTGAGCCTACCATAAAGTAACGCGACCGACACGAAGTCGCATAAGTGCTGCGCCTAACCTTGCGCAACGTTCTGATGGGGTTTTATTATGGGGGTTCCAGAACTGCGAAGCACTGTCAGTAGGTATAATAAATACTGGAGGCTATGGTTATTTTGAACCATTGAACTAGAACAACCAACAGGACAATATGTATCAATTAGAGTGTTGCCCGAATATTCGTTTATTCGAATAAAATTCAAATATTCGAATAATTCGAATATTTAAAAATTCAGAAGTGGATTATTCGGGTTATTCAGATACTCGAATGTTCAAAAAGTGGAATATTCGTTTATTCGAATAGTCAGATATATTCAAAAGAAGTGGAATATTCGGTTTATTCGAATATTCGGCAAGAACTCTTTGAATATTCGATTGGAGTCATAAACCATATTGCACTGATTTTACATTTCCAAACATCTTAGAAGTAATGAATCGTAATTTCTAGCAATTCTTCAGCATCTCATAAATATATCGTTATAGCAAATATGTACACTACTGTACAGTATCTGCCACAGGGGCCCGGCTGCGCCAGTATCTTGAGTTTAAGACAAATGAACCGAAATCATTCAGCACTATATTGAGATTGAGTGCAGAAGTTCTCGCGCGTGTTTCTCGTTCCTAGAATCGTCTTCCCTTGCAAAGTACTGTACTTATCTGGGTCAAATTCCGGTCCGCAATAGCGTCTCGACACGCTTTGCGGCAGCACACTGAGTCGGAAGAGTTTCCAACGCCGCAGCTGCCGGTCTGTTGACTCTAGGTGGGTTTTAGAGACTGGAAACTAAATAAAATTGAAGAAAACTGTTTAAGAAAGCCATATCGAGTTGACTTTGGAGCTGGAAACTCGATTGACTCGAGCGCGTGCGGCCGCAAGAAACATGTCGAGACGCAATTGCGGACCACGCGGAATTTGACCGAGATAAGCACAGTACAGCGGCTGCAACTGGCGTCCGGCTGAGCAGGCCCATAAGCTGGTTTCGGCGACAACACTCAAAGAAATTACAAAGCATTCCAAGCATGCAAACAGTGTTAACCTCCTTTTCTGTGCAGTGACACACCAGTCCTTCTTCAGTTTTATGAGGTCGTGACATTGGTAGTTCATTTATATTCATTTCTGTCATGATAAGGACAACCGCTGTTTGAGATTTAGTGGCGCGCCCATGGCAAACCGGTACCCTGCTGCTGCTACTTCTATTGCCTAATGAAGCAGGTGTGCGTTTCAGAAGGTGACTGTTCCCGTGGTGAAACACGTCCATGGAAACGTAGCCACTGCCGCGTGGAGGCAATTTACGGTTATAACTCGTAGCCAGGGAAACCAAATTTGTCCATGAAACGGCTATTTTTCCTCCCAAAGCGTCGTGGAAACATTCTTGGAACGCACCCCCAGAATGATGTTTGTGTTTCCTGGATGCAGATTTTGATTAACTCTCATTTCCATTATATATAAAGCCGATTTAGATAAGTTAGTGCGAATAAGCAGCCAGCAGTTGAAATGAGTTTCTAAGGGGAGGGACGGCGTGAGGAAAGAGGTCTCACGCTCTTTGATGAACGCACAAAATGATTTTGGTGTCCTGCGCTCACCCACTTCGGTTCCACACACTTTCAACGGCGTTCTGCGCACTCCGGCTTGGGTCCCTCACATTTCATACGGCGCTCAGCCCACGTGGGTCCGCACACGTTCAACGGCGTCCCGCGCGACCACTTGGGTCCCGCACAGCTTTTATGGTGCCCGGCGCACTCCCACTTAGTTCCAACACACTTTCTGGGGCGTCCTCTACGCACTCTCGCTTGGGTCCCACGCTTTCTATGGCGTCTGGCGCACTCCCACTAGGGTCTTACGCACTTTTTTATGGCGTTTGGCGCACTCCCGCGGGTCTTGAACACTTTCTGCGGCGTCCGGCGCACGCCCACTTGGGTCCCTCACACTTTCTATGGCGTCTGGCGCACTCCCACTTAGGTCCGGCACACTATCTTTGCGATGAGTACTGCAGAAGCGGTTGTCCGCTAGTGCAGAACCAGATTTTGCTCAGATAAGGACAGTAGGTTGCTCCAGCAAACGATTTACAGAGCACATACTTGGGCGGGTGATAGTGCCCGCTGGTTTGATGTTTAAAAACCCTTATCGCGTCCGAGGTCAAAGTACTAAGGCTTCTGTAGTCATTTTGTTTCAATTCTGAGTACACTTAGCAAACTCGAAATTTTTTCACATCCACATTTCGAATGACAAAATTCAACTTCTTTTAAACTCGGACTTCCGAACATATTCGAGGTCTCAATTTTTGGTTTCCTGAGCTTTGTCGATTTTTCTGAGGAGAATGATGTTCGAAAGGTCAGAGTGGAGTCTGCACGAAACACACTTGTAAGACGATTAGCAGCACAAAGCTGCGTGCGAGATCGGATTTCTCAAACTCAACTGGAAACGTTAATATGCAGGGTGCTTCGAAAATGCTGA